>PVJX010009783.1:0-59669 GCA_004027295.1 Dolichotis patagonum
TACTCTGCTATGAGTTCTATTCATTTTAGATTGCAGAAACTTATTCATCATTATCTTCAGGGAAGTTTTTCCTTATATTAGTCCCTGATTAAAAATCATGGCTTTATAATATTTGATTTGTGTAGAAATTTTAAAAATGTAAATATTAAATGATGGTGCTTATGTAGTGCTATATTTCCCTCAATACCTTATTGAGATTTCTCGTGATGATATGAGAAAATATTATACCGTATCATTCAATGATCTAGCATGAAACACAGAGTTAAATGTGGTTCACTAGCATGAAAACTTGGATGTAATTTTTTTCAGATCTAATATATTTAAAAAACCTCTTTTTTGCTCATAAGGGCCATGGTTCAGAAACTTCATGGATCATGTAATGTATGGGTATATCACAAATGCCTTGTGCTTAGGGTAACACTAGAGCTCTGTAGAGGAGTCAGGTTTGTCAGATGTGGGGTGATGGGGAACAAAGGTTACCAGGTCAGCTTTATATCAAGTCAGGTAACAAGTCCAAGTCTCCACAGTATCCTGACATGCTAGACCAACTTGGTTAAGAAAATGCAATGGATGTCATGCCAATTTATCTGCTTAAGGTTACAGAATACCTCTTTGGGGGCACAGTTTACATTGATAAAAGTTATATCAATTACCATTAATATAATTAAGTTATAGCAATAGTAACAGCACTTACAGTTCTCTGTTGAGGTTTACATTCATACAAGAAGGCATTCTTTCAAGAATTTTACCTATTTTATCTTCCAGCATATTAAGTGCTTCTGTTAGAACATTCAGATCTTTGATTCATTTTGATTTTAGTTTATACATGGGGAGATATATGGTCTATATTCAATCTTCAATGACACATGCATACCCATGTTTATGGCAGCATAATTCATAATAGCTACATCTTGAAAGTGACCTATATTTCCATCAACAGATAATGGATAAAGAAAATGTGGTATTTATTAAAAATGGAGTACTACTCTGCCATAAAGAAGGATAAACTTGAGTCATTTTTAGGAAAATGGGTGGATCCTGAGACCATAATATTATGTGAAATAAAACAGACATACAAGCTTAAATACCATGTAGTTTCTTTTACATATGAAACCCAAATTATAAAATTATAAATAAAGTACAAAATAAAAGAAAATAATCATAAGTAGGGCTATAGTGTTGTTCAAATGGGAAAGATATCAAGAGATGGAGGGAGGGGCAAAGAGAGAAAGGAGATAAAAAATAATTAAGATGTGTTAGGTACACGTACCAACTCCCCACAAGGAATGTAATCATTGCAAACATGTAGTAATAAAAAATAAAAACTGAAACCAAAGAATACATTCTTTCAAATTATGTTGCTTTTAAATCACTACAGCCTAAGGAAAACCCTTTTGAAATAGTCTCATCAATGTTTTAATTTTAATAAAGTTTCTAAATATTTATTGAATGCTCATTATGCATATATTTGCTACAAAGATCATAGTAGTATGTGGAACTTGTTCTCTCACAATTTATAAAAGGGGAAACAAAACATTCACCATGAATAGCTACCTAAAGTAGCATTTTAGTTAACAGTCTATCAGACGACAGTGCAAGAAATGTGACAAATCACCATTCATGGACTGTGGAGGGAGAGAACAAGGTCTCACCGGGAAGTGATGCTCACCTGGAGACGTCATGCGCTGGCGGTTGCTGGAGCGGGGATAGCCAGACCAAACTTCTCTCTATGAGTCAGTGCCATTCTCGGACTGTAAAGGGAGAGAACCAGGTCTTACAGGGAGGTGATCCCTGCCAGGAAACCAGTGCCATGTGTGGGCCTCTGCTAGAGTGGCAACAGTCAGACCCAAACCTCTCTTTGTGAGTCCAGGACATTTGTGGACCGCAGGGAGAGAGAACCAGGCCTCATCAGGAGGTGATCCCTGCCTGGAAACCAGTGCCATGCTCAGGCCGCTGCCAGAATAGTAACAGCCAGACCCAAGCCTCTATTAGTGAGTCAGTACCATCCATGGAATGCAGGGAGGCGAGAACAAGACCTCACCAGCAAGCTATCCCTGCCTGGAAGCCATATCGTTTTCATTGTTTTGTTGGATTGGGCTTTATTCTCTTTTGTTTTGTTTCATTATGTTAAATCTGATGGCATGAGCAATTATTTAAAACATAGCAAGACATGGTAGCAATTTTGGATTTACTATTGGTCTGTTTTGAAGTACTTTATTGCAATCTTTTTTTTATAGTTTCCATTCTATTCTGTTCTGTTTGATTTTTATTATGTCCAAAGGTATCTGCAGACAACAAAAGGCATTGCACTATTATTGATTTTATATTGTTTTGAAGTCCTGTATCACTTATACTGTTATATTTGATTGGTTTTATTTTCCTTGGTTTAATCCTCTTTAAAATAAAATAAAAAACATTAAAAAACAAGCAGACAAACAAAAAAATCCAAACAAAAAATGTGGCAAATCAAGACATGATTAATTGCTATATGATTTTAAAGGAAGTACAAAAAGCTTTAGGTAGGAAGAGATAGGATTTGAGTTTTCTTTTGAAGGACATGTGGATGTTCAATAGGTGAATTAGAGAAGAGTAGTTTTGTAGTTTTCAAACAGATTGAACAAATGATGTTGCACAATGTGGTTGGAAGACAGTACAAATAGCACAGCAGTAGTGAAAATTACTCTAGTTAAGGTAGAAGATGTCTGTAGAAGATGTTAAGTGACAGGCTAATGAATTTACATTTTAGCTTCTATTCAATTCTGAGCCACCGAAGAGTTTTCAAAGTTTCTATGCCCAGTTGTGTTCCTCTGGTAACCTTGTGCATTTCACTGTCTCTTTTTAGATTGCATTGTAGGTGCAGAGAAAGGACAAAAATTACTAAGGTAAATGAAGTGAGGTCTGCTTCTTAGCAAGCAGCAGCAAAATTACTTTTTCCTAATCTAAAACAAGTTGATAGCATGTCCTTCCCAGGAATGAGCTAAGCATGAGTACGCTGTTCTGCCACAATCACTGTCTAAACACACTGCTCAGTTCACCGAGGTCTCCGTGTGCACATTGCTGATCCAGGTGTTTGTTTTTTCTCGCAATTAACTACGCATTGCACCTGCCATCAACTACCGATCATGGGTGTGTCTCTTAACCGGCATTGAAAGGTCTTCTGAAAGTCACACACACACACACACACACACACACACACACACACACCCCTTTTCCTTTTAAATTACAACTGAAAACTTTGGTTAGGGCCTGAAAAGAATGCTCACTACAGACTATTCAAAGGTTCTTAGCGTTGCCTCCTAATTCAAGAGTAGAGAGTTACTGTACAGCGTTGCTTGGAATTATAATTCCCTTTCTAAGAGTTTATATATATCTTCTCAAAATAGAATTAGCATTTTCAGTGATAGGGATCAAATTATCTTGTTAATATCCAAGTTCTCAAGAATAAAAAGGTTGATCCTGCAGTTTATAATCTGGTGCATATGAAATTACTTCAAAGCAAAATTCTAGAATGAGCCTCCCATCTATCTGCAGTTTTTTGAGGATTGGAAAGATGAGTGTTTGATCACTTTTAACTGAAATATTAGAAACAGCTTCTCCTCCCAGACTGATTTCATAGCCTGTTTTCTTTATTCGACTTTCTTTTCTGCATTTCATATATTCACTTAGTATATATTTTTAAGTTCAGTTCTGTTCAAGGCACAATACTAAGAACTGTATGTATCTTAATGCACAAGAGCGACACAGTCCCTGTTCCTATGGAACTTGTGTTTCACTCTAAGTAATTTGCCCAAACAACACTGAAACTAAACAAAAAGACAGCACCGCAGACCTAAAACATAAGAAGACATAAAAAAGAATTTAAAAATGCTAATACACTTAATGAAGACTTAGCAACACAAAAGGAAATGGTTGATAGAGATCTACATGTGGGGATGCTTGAGATAATTTGTACACTGAAAATTATATGTTATTTGGGCTTTTTGTTATGTTAGGCTGGTTTGTGGTAACACATGAACTCAGCATTTCTTAGGTTCAACACAGTAGAAATTTCTGTTTAGCTCCAGCAATGGTTTTGGGCAGTGGTTGGGTTGGCAAGTGTAACTCGGTTCATTGTAGCCATCCAGAAACCTGGGCTTATTCAACACTGTGGCTCTTCATCCCTCACAGTAGGGTTCCTTATGCTTGGCATCACTGACATCATTTTGAGGGACTGTACTATGCATTGCAGGAAGTTTAACAGCATTTTGGCCTCTGTTCACTAGAGGCCAGTAGCATTCTTTAGGTATCACAATCAAATATATTTTGGTTGTTGCTAGATGCTATCAAGAGGAGAAATATTCACTAGTAGCGCCTCATTGCCATGTAAATAGAAAATGTGACCCTTTCTTGTTCAAGCTCAGATCCTAAAATGGCAGATATCTCTTCCACTCATATTTCTTTGTAGGGAAATAAGTCTTCCAGCCACATCCAACTTCAAGGAAACTGGGAAATATGGTCTAATCTTGTGCCCAGTTACAATCTTATTATGGAAAGGAAAAAAATCTGGATTTTGGTGGACAGCTAGTGGCCTCCTACACATGTTCAGGGAACTAAAATCGATAATTTTCTCATAGCTTGGTAATCATTGAACCCTTGTGCTAGCTTTTTACATTTATAGTATGCTGTTTAGATTATAGTGTGCTTTTTAGATTTATAGTATGTTGTATTGTATTTGGTGGAGGAATAATCCAATCTTTGGCTTATTCCTTGGTCCCATTTCTTCTCCTGATGTTAGTGGACAGAGTCAGCTATAAACCACAGACTTTGTTAAGGTCACCACAATGCCAGGAAGGCTCTCCAAAGTGTGCAACATGGCACTTGCACATTGATTACATTTTACTTTGAATGTGTCTGGTTTTAACTACTGCATTTTTAAAGGTATGTGGAGCAACCAATACTTGCCTAGAGGAAAACAACAAAAATCATTACAGGGAAAGGAAATAGGCCCTCCAAAGAAGATTAAAAGATTTTTGGATATTTAGCTAGTAAACATTTCTTGTTATAAAAAGGAGTTTTATTTTTTTTAAAGATGAAGATGTAAAATTATTCCTCATGGAAAACTAAAATATAATACTTACACAACTACTAGAGTAGGTAATTTTAAAGTTAGTTTGAAGAATTTAAACTCTGTGGTGATAAAATAGTAGAGTGGATTATGTCTGAAAATTGTGGTGTATTTTCCCTGCTGAAATTCTGAATAGGAGGATAGGCAAGGAGACATGGAGAAAGAGAGAGAGAGAGAGAGAGAGAGAGAGAGAGAGAGAGAGAGAGATACTATTGGATGGTGTGTTTAGTTACTCATGAAAGGAAGGCAAGACCTGGTCAGATAGGTGACTTTTGAGCATTCCCTTTTATGTTCCCAATATGAATATGGCACACATATGTTCAGATGAGCTAATATCTCCATCATTTCAGAACGTTTGCTACTTGGAGAAAAAAAGGAATTGGATTACCTTGTTGTATTGAGGGATTTAGTGGATTCCTTTATTTTCCAGTTTGATTATTGGGGGCTTGCCTTTTCACTCAAGAAATTCATGTAAGGTAATAGAATTAAAAAAAAGTTAATGAAACTTATCTTTCCATGCATTTTAGATGGGCTAAGAGACATACCCCAATTAATTATTTTTTGTTTTAAAATTTTTTTATTATAGTTTATTTTTTCTTTTCTTCATTTTATTTTCTTATTTGTTTATACAATAAAGACAAGTTTCACCTAAAGTGAGTTTCTTGTACATTTCTAAAAAATATTTCATATCACACTGGGTTATATAATCATGTGGTAGAACTTTGAAATCTACCTCTATTCCACTCAGTATGTTCTTTTTGGCAGTGTTTCCCAGATCTGTTCTTTCATCTGGAACTAAGATTCTTATTAGAAACTTAGCACAGACCTAGCATTGCAAAACATTTCTGTTTAGGGCTTAATTTGGCACCTAGTGACTCATGTAGAGTGACAGGATATGACAATTTAGGATAATAAAACAATGGTGCATATTGTATTACAATAGAGTTTGGCATGATAGAAGCAGTTCACCGGGGCCAGATGTGATTTTCCAAGGTGCCTGTTCTCTGGGGAGTCAGTACTGATTTTCCTGAAACACTGGCAGCAAATTTAATTAAAGCAAGAAATGAAGACTTAAGTTTTTCTTTACTTGAAAATATAGTAACTTGTGAGAGTCTTTAATTTCTTAATTTGTAGAAGAGTGGGTACAAACAAGACTACAGTTATGAGTGTAAATTTCAGTGGATAAAGTTATTGTTTGGGAAATCAATTATCCAATGATTTTGAAAGCAACTAGGATACTAACTGTAGGAAAGAAAATGACGGAGAAAAATATCATGTTAATAGTCTAGATACATAGTAGTACAAAATTACCTAGTTGAAATGATTCATCTGTAATTCTTATTTCCCACTGTGCGTATTCTGACGCTTCTCATGTATTTCAAGATTCCAGACCGTGGTCTATATTCTCTACTCCATTCCCTTTACAGATTACCTTAGACATTGTCTCTCAAGCTCCTTCAACTTTTTTTCGTGGAAATTTCTTCTATTCTTTTCTTACTTATTTCTTACCTCTTATTCTGAGGAATAAATGTGCTTCCAGTCCCTTTATTTGTGTCTTAAATGTCATATTTAGTACATCAGCCAGGACCCTGGCACTTTTTTTTTTTAAACCTGTTTTCAATTGTCTTCTCCTAGACTTTAGGATAGTATGTGGAACATTAAACAAATTTCTTTTATGGAATCCTGGTTGCTTTTTTTATGTTCTCATTTCCATCTGAAAACTTTTCAACTTCTAATAACTTTATCACTCAGTAATTCCAAGATTATAAGAAAGTTTTACATAGAACCAGCTTTGGTGCTCAAAAAACATGGTTTCATTCTTTAGTTCCCTTTTCTTACAACTTTCCAAATGTATTTTCCAGAGTCTAGACATTATTGATATGAATTTTCCTATTTCTTCTTTCTGGCAACACCAGTGCAAGTACTTCTTACCTTAAACTGGGTGATTAGTGATGATGTTCTTGCCACACTTCAGATATCTTCTTAAAGATTCTGTTCTATAGTGACAGTTTCATACTACAAACTCTAAATGCAGCACATTTCAAACAAATCATAGCATCCTCACATCTCCTCAGTTCCTGACTTGCTCAATTTCTGTAACTTTTTACTTGCTAAGTTCTCAAAAGCTTACTTCCACTGGCTCTCTCCCAGCACTCTTTACCTCTTGGTTTATCTTCATTAAAATTAGTACTGGTGTATTAATTTCTCAATGATACGTCTACCTTATATATTTTCCTTGCAACTTATTTTTCACGTTAGCCAAATTAGATGCCTGAATTATTGTTTCACATAAAAACTTCCAATGGGCCTTCCTATTACGCTGAGTGTAATTGAAAACCCCATAACTTGGCATTGAAGGCAGCATTTCCTGCTACAGTAGGAGAGAATAATGCTTCCTAAGTGTCCGTAGGAGATTAGCTAACCCACCATGAAATCAGGAAAACAAAATCTGAATTGACTGGGACTATTTGATCTCCTTCTTTCTCATATGGGGTGGTAGTTTTAATTATACTTTGAAATATTTTATTAAGCCATTGGTTATAGAATTTCATTTGAAATTGAAATTGTTGTCAGTTTGGTACAGATCCTCAATGTTTATCTGCTTACAGCAGCAAGATTTCCTACTATTTACCTTTAAACATGATCCCATTTTTTTTGCTACAGTAACTATTTAAATTCTTTTTAAAATATGAAGCAAAATTTTCTTGGCACATCTTATGGTTGTTGTCTTTATTGAAAAGAAAACCAAAGAAGAGATTACCTTTTCCTTTCCAGGACAATTAACAATGATAAAAGTAACAAATGAAACTCAGATTATAATCAGATGATTTCCCCACCACAAAGAATAATTGCAGTTTTGGTAACTGTCTTATTGGCACTTAAAAACCCACTAATCTAAAAACTAGAGAATGTTTATAGGTACATATAACCTTCATTGCACTGTTTATTTCAAAACCAGGTACTTTTGGAGGTCAACTAGAAAATACAACATATCATTACTTTTTCAATGGGTTTTGCACTCTCTTACCACACCAAATTTTCTAACCAGACAAAACTAGAAATTTAACTTATAAAAGCAGTTCTTTTCTAAATCAAATCACATGAAGTATTTAATTCACTATTTTATTCCCTATACTTTTTGGTAAGTATGTTAAAGCATTCTCCTAACTCTGTCACTGTGAAAATGTACTTGTCATAGAAAGGCTGTCAATGTCATGGTTAGGACTTCACATCCTGGAAGAAGTTTATGACTGAATCCTGAGGCTGAGGTGTATTTGATTGAGGCAGAAAAACTGGATGGAGTAGTCCACTTTCCTTCCTTTTACAGACTACAAGATTTGTGCAACAGCTTTGGCTTGGCAAATAGGGAAGTGTCAGAGCTAAATCAGTTTACTCTAAAGGCGCTGTGTGCCAGTGTTTCTCAACTCAGTGATACCCAAGTCCAGGACCATTTTGCTTCAAGTAGATTGAGACACAGAGCAAACATTCTCAAGGTCAGGTGTGCATGTTGTTTCTATTCCACTGCAAGAACCCTTTCCTTGTTCAGAAGGAAGCTCAGAACTAATCGATGCTTCAGAACGGCAAAACCCCACAAAACAAATGGTTCAGAGAGCCATTTATAAAAAATAAAGTGAAGATTGTATGCAAGCAGTATTCTGGGGGTAATAAAATATTGCAGGGGAAGGTGGCAATTTAGGTACCTCTGAATACATGATTTGCTATCTACTTGTGGGATAGCCAGATTTCTAAGGCATAAGGAAGTGAACAGTTGAAGCAAGTAACTGTGTAAGTCAAGCAATATTTCCTGACTTTTCTTCAATTACAGTATTTCATGCAGCGGTAGGCTTGGTGCCTGAACCATTTAGATTACTTCATCCTTTTCTATTTTTTTGGTGGGATAAGTAAAAGGTAAATGATGTGGTTTTGTACATGTGATATTATTCTTGTTATGTTATTGCTGTGTATTACTTTGCAGTTTGTCACAGCTTATTTTTGAGTAAACAAGGTTCAGTAACTTGATAAAGAGACCTGAACTTTCCAGATGCCTGTTTTGGGATGGCCAATGTGGATTTTCCTGCCCACTATGAGAGACAGAGATCCAGCTACAGAGCGGGTGGATTTTACCCAGTATAGGCTCAGTCAATGCCTCTAGGTTCCCTGCCACTCCTAAGTAATGAGTGCTGTCTATTGTTTCCTTTCAGGTTGTGCCACTTCACGTCTCTTACCTTTTTTCCCCTTCATTTTATGTAAATTGTGTGTGGATAATGGAATGAAATGGTTTCCATGGAGCTGAACAAATATAGGTCATATTGTAAGGAACTCTCCCTCTCTTGAAACACACAGGTGAATTTGCATATAATTTTAATTACTCAGTTTTATAAGTAGGACTGAAACCGTGAACAAAGTTGAGCTTTGTGGATGTAGACTTCCATTTTCCCTTATAAAACATGGTTATATGAATAAAATAAAAAGTCAAATTGCACAAAAACATTGAGGTGAAGTAGATAGAAAAACCAGATGGGAAATTTGTTTTTAAAAAACACATTTTATTATCTATTAACTGAACGATTTTATGGTTTATTTCTCTGTGAATTGACTTTGAACTTCTCAATGTGCTTATATTTTAAAGCTCCTCCTTCACTTATTTACACATTAGGTAATGTATTCAATAAATGCATTCATTCATTCAATAAGCTTTGAATCCAGATGGACTGAAGCTGAATCCTGGTTCTACTTTATACTTGCTTTCATTTGGCAAAGTTATTGAAACTTGCTAAATATGAAATTCTTCATGAGTAAAATGGAATGCTTGTACTTAAAGGTGGTTAGAATGCAGAATGGCCTGTGTGTATAAATGACGGATGCAGGGTCTGCCATTAATGGGTGCTAGAGTGGCTGACTTGGTCTGTTTGGGCTACTACTACAAAATACCATAAAGTGTGTGGCTTATAAACAGAAATTTATTTTTATAGTTCTGGAGGTTGGAACGTCCAAGATCAAGGTATTGGAAGATTCTACTTTTGGTTCCAGCTTGCTTACTAGTTTGTATACAGCCCTCTTTTCACTATGTTCTCATAGACTTCTTTTATAAGGGCAGTAATCCCATTCATAAGGCTTTGTCTTCACGAGCTAATCACGTCCCAAAAGACCTCACCCCCTTATATTACCACCTTGAGAATTAGCATTTCAATATATGAATTTTCCTGGAATACAAGTATTCAGTTCACAGCAGTAGCCCTCAAAGCTCAACTTGCAAACTTGCAGCCATAGAAAATGCAATCAAGAGCATCAGTGCCTGTCATATGAAATTATTAGTGATGTATAATAGCAATGAGGCTGTCTGTGGGCTCTCTCTGGCTAGTGACTGGGTGCAATGGAGATACTAAGGCAAATTCATTCCTGGACCGTAGGGGCCTTTTCAGTGTGCTCCATGTGACTCAGGCTTTGATAACTTTATTGAAACGTCTTTGTACCTCATGGGGATCTAGAACACTTTCACTTGGCCTCTCTTCTCTTTCACTGGGAGACCACAGACTTGCATTCCTGAAGAATCTCTCAGTTTTTCCAGCTCCATCTGGAAGTTCCGTCATTCTAATAAATTCATGGCATCTTGGTGTCTTCTTCTTGGAGAGCCCACACTAACACAAATGCTCATTAATGACAGCTGTTTTAAAGATTATATTTATTGCTGATTATGCACAGAGGACATTCTAGAGCTCAGTTCATGATGCAAAGCTGAGTTACAGATATTCCTTTATTTCAGTGACAAGTGGTGTCATAAGGCTTCAAGATGGAATGTTGAAAACTTTTATGTCTTGGAAGAGACATGCCATAAAATTTAATGACAGACAAAATAAAATTAAAGGACACCTTTTAAAATAATGTCATTTAAAAATGTGATACCAGTACATTTCTAGTCTCTAATGTAACTTTACTCCAGCATAATTTCTCAGGCAAATGTTTGTGAAGAAAACGTGCAATGAGGGATTTACAAGATGGGATTAATTTACTCTAAAATATGCTATGTATTTTGGTAGTTATAATTCTGTCAGAACTAAGAACAGGTTGGGAGTAGAAAGAGAAAGAGGCCTTGAGTAAGTGATTTTCTTCTATTTATTGTGACTTTGGATCTACTACGGAACCCATATTTCTTAATTGTAAGTTTGAGGTAGATGAACAGCAAAGTCCAAAACTCTCTAACTTGTGGAGCTGGTAAGTTCTGCGTTGTTCCAGACATCATTTCATCAATCACCATTGATGCTTGAAATATTCATTAAAGCTTCCATAACTAGATTGAACAACTTTGGAGAGCAGTTTCTTCAATGAAAATAATTACCCTTTCTCTTCCTCTCTGACGTCCCCTCAACAAGTAAAGACATTTCCCCCTGCCCTGCTGCCCACCGTGTGTATACACAGATGTGGGTGTATATGATGGTTTTGGAAGTAGAGGAGAATTTTGTTTTTAGTTTCCTGGAAAAGAATCCTTTACTACTGCTCTTAAATGTTAATTTTATTTTATTTTTAATAATTATTTTATTTTTAACAACAATACAGAGCACTCTAAGTATAGCTCACTAATTTTCAGGCTCCCATGGTATTGCAAGGGGAGGCATTTGTAACTCACATATTATGGATTTAGTACCTTAATAAACCCAAGTTTGAGAGACTTTTTCAGCCTCAGAAATACACATCTGACACATGCTTGTTATTCATTTCTATTTGACTTTACAGATGTTTCTTGTAATGGAGGAAAGTTGTGTTAACAAGTCCTAAGTCCCAGGGTTTTTCCTTTCATCCTAATGCTGCCAGACACCAGAAGTACTGTTAGTACCAAGAGGGTGGAACAATGAGACTCATCAGCCATGATGTGCAGTAATGTAGTTATTTCAGTTGAAGCAATTATTCTGTCTTCTTTTTAGCACCAAAGTTCAGAAACAAATTATTTAGCAGAATCATATTTGAGCCAAAAACTTTTCAATTTGCACAATTTTCCTGTCTTTCTCTGAAACTCCAAGGTAATATTTTGGAAGAAATTTGAATTATTCTTGGTGCTTGAGTTCCCAGAGAGTCCTTAGGGCAGCTGCATCAGGGGTCAGTCCTACACAGAGTGTGCTTTGCAACCATACAGCACCAAACCCAAGGCTCTGCACTGCTTACCAGCCTGTCTGCACCCTCACTGTCCTTGCAAACCATACTTGGTCTCTCTCATAGGATCAAATCCACATTGCTGACATTACATATTAAAGTGTGTACCTTCTAAGTCTTCTTACCAATCGCTTCTTGGCCTTTTGGCTAAGATCAAGTGTAGCATCTAAGTCCTCTTACCTATGTAAATTATGCTGTTATATTTAAAATATATAACCCTACAGAAGTGATGCTTAGGACCTAGTAGTTCTCTCTCTCAAAGATCATTTCTGTAACCTTAAATATGTCAACAAAATTTTATTTCCTGTTAAATGTGTAAGACTAGAAACACCAAAAATCTGTTTAATTTTGGTGTGAAATTATGTCTTTTAGGGGCTGGGGATTTAGCTCAGTGGCATAAGCACCTGCCTGGCAAGTGTGAGGTCATGAGTTTGATCCCCGGTATCCTCCCCCCCAAGAAAAAACAAGCTATCAGTATTCTTACCTCACGCTGTAACTCAAAATAAATTCCAGATGTAATTATGTCTTTATCCGTTAAGCCTGTTATGCCATTCTGGAACTTCTGTATGTTATTTTCTTAAATTCTTATATCCACCCTAAAATCTACCAATAAACCCAAAGACTATTGTCTTATCAGTAGGTAGGTAGAAAAATGATAATGACAGCCTTTCTTACTGCTCTATCTACTTCCATATATTTTCCTTACATTTGTATCTGCTGCCCTTGCTTGAGTTTGTGGGAGATAAAATCTATCTTAGCATGAGACTGCGTGCGTCATTTTAAGCTGTTAAACAACTCCTGTTGTTCTAAATAGAACCATAACTTCAGGGGCTCCGTTACCTGAAGGGTGAGAATATCTTAATTGGAGAAATAAAGATGTCTAGCGATTTCCCCACAGTCACAGACTTGACTATTCTCTGGACACCCACAGGTTAGCTTTTGGGTTATTGCAGGGGAGCAAAGCTCCTGTGGCCAATCATGTTGGCAAGTGCTGTCTGCTTGGACTCTTCATGCCTTTGTCCTTCAGGTGAACCTGACCTCAGAGCTGGGTTAGAAAAAGATTATCCCTATCCTGTTTTCCAAATTGGGGAAAAGAAGCTTCCTTGGGTTCTTTCTGAAATATATTCTAATATCTTAGAGAACTTGTGGACAAGAAATCCTAAAAGACAGTGTGTGTCCTTTGTTTTGAAATGCATTGTTGACACTAATTTGCCGTTGATTGAATGCTGTTATTTAGAATGCATAGTTCTTTGAAGGAGAAAGCAGCCTCTTTATAATTATGTGTCGTACATTGATTCTTCATGTAATATTAGTACTTCATCAAATATATTGGTGTGAATCAAATGAGAAGTAGAATGTTCTTGAATATATGTGTAGCAATCTAGGGAGTAGGAAAAGTCACTGTCTTTTTGTAAAGACAATATGGAATATGATTTGATGGGATCATTCTTAAAACCAGCTACAGAATAGAATCACTTGGAGTACTTAAAAATAGTGATGACTTTGTCTCACCCCAAACTAATTAAATCAGAATCTCTGAAAAAGCAGTAGAATGTGGGCCCTAGGATCAGTATTAAAATGCTCTAGAAATTCTGACATACTGTCAGAGCCAAGAACTGATACTTACTGAAAATCAATGTATTTTAGTGATTTTTCTTTATGAATGTAAGATGGTGCCAAATAGTTGGATTTCTTTGCTAGTGGGTCATCTCCTCAAGACCTGCTCCTGTAAGGTTAGTCCCACAAAGCTTCTCTTAGGATCTGAGATGAACTCAGTGTGTACTGCCAAAGAACTTCACTTACCAATTGGTTCAGTTCATTCATGCAGTATATGGAAGCCCACATTTACTTCAAGGGAACTTTTCTCTCAGCTTTACATTCTTAGGAATGGACTGACAGCAGTTTGGACTCCAATGTGCCTCAGAGTAGGAGCAGACAGACAATAGAAAAGAATGATAGATTGTCAGCTCCTACCTTCATATTTGTGTATCTGTTGATGCCTCTCCATAACCCCCCAGGCTCAGGCATTTCACAAATGACCCCTTTGGCATTTAAGTCTGCAGTCTGAACACATAAGTCTGTTATATGGTGGTATCATAGAGCACAAATACCATCATGAATTTACAGCCTCCTCAACAACAATAACAACTACTACAACAAAAATCTCCCTGTAATCCTTTATGCCTGAATTATATACATTTGGGTGAATAAACACATGGATAGATTATTTTGAAAGTACATCCTGTGAAATCACTGCTTTCCATCTTTATATCCTATAGACACTTTTCTCAGGAACTTGAGTTTAGTTCTGAGTGATTAAGATCTTCCTGCTTAGTCTGTTCGCTTGGACCTGCTCACATCATGCTTGCTCCCACATTGAGAGACACCTGTATATGTGGCAGAGGTGGCCGTGGGTGTACTAAGGTTTTGATCTCATCAGTCTCAGGGGAGGCTGGATTGGATTGGGCTTGGTGTGAGAGAAGGCGCAGGGTAGCCTGTTCTGTGTACCACAGTGTGTACTACAAACATGAGAACTTTCTGTATGTCCCATGACATGGGACTGGTTGGGAGGCATGTTTTCATACTCCCCGGTTTTTTATGGTTTATGTAAGTAAATTTACATTGCATATATATGTCTACAGTCTCATATACTTTTTCCTTTAGATCACTGCTTTTTTGTCACTTAAAAATTAGTTTGTTAGGACATATGTGCAGTATATAATGTTTATATGCCTTGTATGAAGTTGATATATGTACATAACACATCTTAATTTCCTTTCCCTTCCCTCCCTCCCACTTCTACCCATATCTTGGTCTTCTTTCTATTTTTCAGTACATGTGTGTAGTACATTATGTTTGCATTCTTTGCATGAAGTTGGCACATGTACATAACATATCCCAATTCCCTTTCTCATACTCTATTCCTCCCCTTCTTCTACTCTCTTTCCATCTCTTGATCCTCTTCTGCATTGAGAAAGGTCAGTCATCCTACTTCTTATTATCTATCTTTTATTTTGCTCTTATCTGCTTAGTGAATTCCATTTACAGAGAAACAAACTGTATTTTATCATTTACCCCTTGACATGCATTGGATATGCATTTGCCATAATCAGGCCTAATATTTCCATGCAGAAATTTCTTTCTGACATTTCTAAGGAAATTTTTGTTTTGTAAAATCTGAATGCTGAGAAAAATGCATTGAGAATTCAGGAATATGGGAAAAGGTGTTATAATTCTCCTGTGGGAATTAAGTTTACCAATCACTGTGTTATTGGTTTGAAGGGATTCTCTGATGCTAAGTCAAAAGCAAGAGTAAGAGACACTAACACAAGAACCAAAGGTTAATGCCGACATTTGTAGAAACCAGAATAGGAGCAAAGAGGAGAGAAGCCATCACCATCTAATCAATCTGTCTGACTTGCAGTTGCTGGTTATAAGTGTGTTTGTGGCCCTGTCTATTGTTGACATCTTTCAAATAAAACAAATGTTAATAAGTTTATGCACATACAGTTTATATAAGTCTAAAGAACATTGTTCCAAGAGATAATATGTTTTAGAAGAAAAACACCTACTGAAATTGGAAGTTTTGGAAAGTGCCTCTGTGATTCTGTGTAGTGCTGTGAAGTTTTCTGGGAGATCTGCATGTTATTTTATTTCAATCCTAAACAGAAATAAATGTTCATTGGCGCCTTCCAAAATTGGAACATTTGTTAGAGGTTTGTAAGTATTTTAATAGGAAAATATACAAAGGAAAGAAGTGAATTCAACTCTCATTCAGATAAAAAATCAAAAGACAACTTAAAATCTAACTTAACAAAAGCAAAGTCAAAACCCAAGCAAAGAGGCAAAATATTTTGTAATTAAAAAAGGAATTATTTTATGTAATATAACTTGCACCCTATCACTACATTGTACTTTTGGGTGCATTGTTAACTAATCAATGCAAAATGAAAAAAATTTTGATATATCTAAGTATGCCATAAAAAGGTGAAGATTATTGTATTGGAAAATTAATACTTTGTAAAGTTAAGTTTTTCTTTGAATATCAACAACTTTTAAGTATTAACGCTTTTGGTAATTTTTAAATTTTAAAAATTGTTTTTACTTTGTATTTTTGCACTAATAATTACTTCTAATATTTTCAGTTATCACAGGTTAATATGAGAATAATTTTTATGATATTGAATTTTATAATATATGCATTATATATTTCAGAATATAACAAATAATGGAATAATTATTACATGCTTTATATTATAGAAAATATTTCTTAATGTTCTGTACAGTGCTTTTATCAGGAACATTACTTTCTACTTATCAAGGTCACTCATTTATGTTTCAATCATAAAGTGTTATAAAAATATAGAATTTGGGGAATTTCTGAGAAGTTCTTCAGTCTTCACTCTGAAGACTAAAACAGTCAACATTAAAATTAACATTAAAATGTAAACTGGAAACATTCTGGGGACCAGTACCAGGGAGCGAGACCAACAGAAAGCCCAGGAGGCAGGAGAAAGTTGGAGGGTTAAGCCAAGTTCAATTACAGGGTGTCAGGACAGAAGACACCATGAGCAGAATGACATGGATACCAGAATTGGAATCCTGAAGGCATGTCAAAGTCAGGAAACATTAGAGGCAAATGAGGGGGCAGAAGAAGGGGTGTTAAAAGGGAAACTAATTTCAGGGGTCAACATCTTCTGGAATCAAGATTGCTTAACAATGATTGGGCCTGGATCTCTGTGGTCCTGCAGACAGAGATCTTAAAGGGCCAGTGTATTGTTGAGCATAGTTTCCTGCAGTGTTTAAGGATTTAAGGATCCACATTTGATGCATTCACTTTTTCATAATAAACCAGTGGGAAATGATGATAGGAAAGAAATCTATTTTTGTAATCATAAATTTTGTTAGACTGTGTATTTGTAAAGCTTTATCTGGTTTCTTAAATTAGAAGCAGAGATTAGGAGAGCAGGAAACAGAATTGAGGATACAAGGATAAAGGGTCAAGTGCAATCTGTGGAAAAAGAGTTAAACATTAATCTGGGAAAAGAGAAAATTTTCTCTGTTTTTTTTTTTTTAACATAAAAGAAAGAGGGGGAAGTATTCTTCAACCAAGTTAAACAAGGGACTCTTTAAATAATTACTTGTAAAAATTGGAGGTGCTTGTTGGTTCTTAGTTAGCTTTCTATTAATCTTATCTCTGTAATGACTTGGAAGAAAGGACAGGTGACGGGGACAATGAGGCAAAGAGAAGAGGAACAGAATGGCTCATGAACTGACTTCTTGGCTTGATAGAGATATGTGTGATTCCTCTGGGTCCCAGCATTCTGGGTAACCATTGACCTAGCTACTTGAGGACCTACCTAAGAGGACTGGATAAAGTTGGTTGAAAACCCAGGGTGGATTGGGAGGTTGAGGCAGGTCAGGTTTCCCATACGAAATTAGTTGAAACAAGGATGAGTTGTGAACCTCTGCTACTGCAAAACACTCACCTCTGCCCTCAGGGAGTACATGCATTTGTGCCCCAGCTCTGAAGCTCTGGTAAGCAAAATCACTGGAATTGACTCCAATTACATACATACATATATATATATATATAATTATATATAATTTTTTTATTAAAAATTCTCCCAGGTTATCATAATCCACAGACATTTTCATTTCCATTTCTACTGTTCCATGTAGTCTGGTCTTTTTCTTTAAACACAGCATACATCCTTTTGCCTCTGGGCTCTTGCATATACTGTTCTGTTTTCCTGAAACGCTTTTTCTCCTGCTTAGTCACTTTCTAACACCTAGTAATTCTTTCAAAGTTTCAATTTTGATGTTGCTTTTCAAGGATGTCTTCCTTGAATTTCCAATAGTTGCATCCTCCTCTAATGTACCTCCTCATCACCCTGAAATTCCTCCTTCTACACATGTCACAGATAATGTCTGTCACTTAAAGCTTAAATACACTTAAAGCTGTATTTCAAGACAGATCACTGAGTTTAGTAAAATATGAAAAATTAATGTATATTCTTTGTCTGAATGAATAAAGGAAGTAGCTGTAGCCACAAAAGGAAGAATGAGGAAACTGCATTCACACTATGTGAATAATAATTGGTTACATACAACAGACCATTTGTACTTTGCAGTAATTTACTATGGCTTAATGGAAAGCCACATAGATTTGGACATTTACCTGCAGGCAGTTATAGTTTATGTATTATCGTTGTCAATAGAGATTTTTGGTTATTATTATTATTGTTATTATAATTTTGGCATAGCTTAGAGTTGGGAAAGTAGTTGTGTTTGTACTCAGGAAGGCCTTACACAAACAAAATCTGCTTTACATGAGA
Organism: Dolichotis patagonum; assembly: GCA_004027295.1. Taxonomy (NCBI): domain Eukaryota; kingdom Metazoa; phylum Chordata; class Mammalia; order Rodentia; family Caviidae; genus Dolichotis; species Dolichotis patagonum. The sequence continues at coordinate 18,589 of PVJX010009783.1, forward strand.
TGGTGTGAAGAATTTTAAGGCATCATTTATCACAAAGATCTTTTACTCCTCTGTAGCATACTGTGCCTGAATTCCCACAATTAAGTGAAATACTCCTTTGAAAGTTAAGATATTTTGAGGAAACACGCATTTTTTAGAAAGTTAGTACTAATGTAGATCAAAAGGCAGATTTTCTTCTATTATGGGTTCATATGTTGTGCTCTACACAATGTCTTTATTTTAAGTTAGTCAGGGAAGTCTTTCCTGCGGAAGAGAAAAGACCCTGTGGAAACTGCTCACTGGTAGTTCTCACTTGTTTTTTTTTTTTTTTTTTAAGTAAGACATAGAGAGCTTGGTACAGTTCATCTCCAAGGTCCCTATTAATTCCCACGAGTGCATTGAAGATGGGGCATTTTATTGTAATGAAACAGTATTACAGTAGGAGTCAAAGACTTCTTTTGTCATTAGGAAATCTTAGATTTCAGTGAACTTCTCTGACTTTCAGTCTTACCTAAAACTTAAGGTTCTAGTTTATATTTCAGGCCTTTTCCCACCCAAACATTGAGTAAATATTGATGATTATTCCCAACAGTTGAGTATGAAAGAAAAAACACTTTGACTATTCTTTTTTTATAATTAGGTAGCAATTCTATCTGTTCGTTATAACTTTGAGAAATGGGTACTATATTTAAATGAGTAGAGCAAAATTTATCTGGAACACACCAAAGTCTATTAAACAAGAAATTCATGCATGAATTTTTATTGTAAATCCGTATTTTTCTGTCTGGGAACTCAAGGGAAAGACAAGTGTTTGAGAAAGATGATCCTAATAGACAAATCTCTGGAAGGTTAATGGGAGATGGCGGTGGGAGAACAAGAATACCTGTATGAAATGCACTTAAAAGAAATTCTAGATGACCTTCGGTTTGGCAAAAATATTTCCAGGCATTACAGGTCATGAACATTTCTCCAGTATATCTATGGACAGATTGATGTGCCACTGCATTTCTATTACTTCCTGAGAAAACCTCACAAAGTCCTGGTTCTTTACTTCCATTTGTCGAGTTAAAAGGGATAAGAAGGATTAAGAAAAAGCAAGATTCCCATTTACTCTTTTGTAAAAATTGCAAATCAGATTTGCCTTCACCATTTGCACCGTTTGCTCTTTTAAAAAAGGCAGAAGTAAGGGCTTTACTCTTTCGTGAGAAGTTTGTGCATGCTGCACAATTGTGGCTGGGCCCTCAAGATGGCCTGTTTAAGGCCAGAGGTCTCCTTTCTCCTGAGGTTCAAAGGTCTGGATGTGGGCGAGAAGCATGCAGGGAAGATTTGTCCACAAAAGGTCGGAGTGGACCCCTCATCTGAGGCAGATAGTATCGCAGGGCAACAGGGGGTCTTGAGATCAGTGAGTTGAATTTTCTGCCTTTTTCTCAGGGACTTCAGACTTACAAAAATTAATCCTTTTGATTGACTCTGTCTCCTAATATTGAAGATAAGCTCAGAACATTTACCAGTTCTCAGCACTGCTTACCAGGCCACATTTTAGCACCAAATTGCGAATTTTGTCTCTGCGACCTTTCCAATCTTCTCTTTTTACCTGCCCACTTGGTAGCTCAAGTTCTCCTTCCGGCTGTGTGGAACTGATGTCAAAGTGTTCGAGATTGTTAGAGATTTAGAGAGATCAAATCCTGCAACCTTTTTATTTTCAGAGAAGAAAACTAAGGTCTAAAGAAGTTAGCTGACTTCCATCAGGATGTGTTTTTAAGTCCCTTTGGTGATTTCAGCATAAAGCATCAAAGTTACTTACTAGAACTGAGAGAATTGTGGCTAATTGTTTTTACACCAAGATCACAAAAACTGTAATTAGGTACCACCTGTCATTCTCAGATATTGAAGTGTGAATACAGATAGCTTCCGAGAGAATTTAAGTATCTTTATATGTCACATCTCTTATCATTCATTTTAAAAACTTCTTTGTAAAAAGTTTTTGTAATATGAGTAGTTTTGCTTGTATTTTGAAGATTTTAAATTATGAAAATTAAAATTGACTTCTCTTTTAAAGGGCCTAGCATCTCAAAAGATGGATTAAGAACACGATCAGTTTGCAGCCACTAAAGGAGACTAGTGATTCCAATATTGTAGACACGTATAAAGGAGACTCTTGTGAAATTAAAGATTACTTGCTTTTTGAGATAAGCATGTGGGTACATATTTTGGGTCCAGCATGCAAGAATGACTAGACTGGGAGACACAGGCATGTGGCCTAGGAATCCCCGAGTGTTATAAATCTTGCTTAAGGCAGCTATTACCATGACCTCATGGTAATGAGGACCTCAACATTTTTTGTAACCCTGCTTGATGCAGATGGTTCCCAGGAGGCTTCCACTTGCCAAACTAACTCCAGCTTTTTTTGCCTAACTATTAACATAGGAAATTGTGTGCCTAGGTAACCTCAATGGAATGTTTCATCATCAATGCATTTCCATTACTATAAGGGACTTCTTTTCCCTTCGTCTTTGTTCTCATGCAAAGATTTCAGTATCAGCTAAATTGAATAAGTTATTAACTTATTCAAAGGATTGTGATAGATTTCTTATGTAAAAAAGTGTTTTTTAAGATAAATGATGGACCTAAATGTGTATTTATCAATGAAATATGTTGGTGTTAAATAAAATATTAGCATCATTTTTTGTGAAATTATTATAGCTTTTCTTAAATGCCAAATATTTATTTTCTTAAAAGCAATTTTAAATATTTTCTAGAAATATTGAAAAATGCTTTTAAAATTATAAGAAGTAATAAAGAAAAGGAAACAGCAAATTGCCAGCAGAGTGGCAATGTTGATTTTATGATTTGATGATCATTTTATATTCATTTAAAATACTTTTTTGAAAAAGAAAAGCTGTAGGTCAATATTATAATCCTTACTGGAGAACCAGAGCACTTTTCTCTTTGTCTTTGCTCTATTTCTTCGTAGTATACCTCTCTCTTCCTCAAACGACATGGTTTAACTCCACGGCAGAATCCCTTTCTCCTTATGTGTGCATATCTGTTATTTGTATCCTTTGAGTAATCTGGTACTATTCTCAGAATCCATCTCTAAGGAGCTAACACTTCTATTTTATGGAATGAACAATATTTGAAAAGCCAAGTACATACAATGAGAAAAGCTTTAAGCTGGTTAAATAAAAGCAGTGGAGTTATATCCAGGATCTGTGAGGGAAAAAGTTCCCCTCTTTCCATTTCTTCCCCCACTGGGATATGCTTGTATTGTTGAGATGTATATTACTCCTGTGGAAGTCATCTTCTTGTCTACTGTCTTGAAATGAATAAGGGAGATCATGCTTGGCCTGATGTTACCTGCTGCACATACAAACTTGAGGTACACTGGTAGAAACAAAAAATCGTGATGGCCTGTGTGAAAGCATTATTGAGAACAGCAGATTAGTCTTTCTGAGGTGAATGTGAGTGCTGGTTTAAATTTAGGACTTTCACGGATTGAATTGTGCTCTACCCAATTGGGGAAACTGAGCTTGTTCCCATTTCAGAATAACCTCCACGTGTTGACTGTTCTTAGGAAGTCTGAGGACAAAGTTCTCAGAAATATGGATCCATAAGGAAGACAACAATGTCATTATGGATGAAATCAATAATTTAGATTATTCCTTTTAAAAATAAGAAATAGTGGTACATTTGACCAGGTCTTATGCCATGAGTCACACCCAGAACTATCAACCTGAAAGTAGCTGGGGTAGGTTCTGGAACAGGGCTTTGAATCACTGATATTATTATTATTATTATTATTATTATTATTATTTTGGTACAGAAAGCTAACTCAGGGCCTGCCAGACGGGCACTATTTCATTGAGCTATATGCATGGCTCTAATATTATTTTTGATGACTGTGCCACATTCACACTTCTTTCTGTGTGCTGTTTATGTGTGTACAAGTGTTTGTCTGAAACTGGCTTCTGCAACGTTGTTTTTTGTTTTTGTTTTTGTTTTTTTTGCACCATGCCAGAAGTCCTTACAAAGGAAGAAACTCAAGAAATCAGAATCCCTAGAAATTTCCTCTGGATGGTATGCACAGTGTGCCAATTGAAAAGCATTTACTGGAAAGTTTCAAGCTAAAGTATAGTAAAACGCCTTAAAAAGGAAATATGATGTCCTAGTCCTGGATGGCGATTATAGACTAAGGTGAGGAAAGATAGATAAATTTACAAGTGTTTCATATGCAGGATGGACCATGCTGAATGATCCAACAGAGGGGAGGGATAGCACTAAAAACAGGAGCTTTGGTTTCCAGTTATTGGGCAAATTGGGTATCACTGCACAATTTGTGTGTGATCTTAGACAAATCATTTAATCTTTCTGGCAGCCTTAATTTCCTTATTTGAGAAATTGCAGTTATAATAGGATCTACTTTGTAAAGTCAAAGAGAAGATTAAATAAGAATCTACATTAAAGTTTGTTGCCTTTTAAAAACACAATGCTATGCAGCACACCTTTATAAGCCTGTTAATAATAACAGCCTATGATAGCTGTTACTATAAACAAGCACAATGAAAACAAGAGGAATGGAACACGTGGACCACTGAAAGAGTTAAAAGGAATGATCCGCATGGAGGATCATAATTTAAGGCTACTTAGAGGTAGCTTTAACTTACACACGCTGGTAAGTTATGCAGGTTTTACATGTCTGTTCAGTCTGTTATTCAGTGACAAAATATGTACTTACAATGGCAATTAAAGCAACCTAAAGTACCACTGTAATACATCACAGAATACCCCTGTAAGGAAACACAGTTGCTATAGATAACTTTAGATGGTTATGATTTTATGAATATTTTAATACATGAAAAAGAAACACCAGTAAGGAGCAGCACTATTATTTTTAAACACAGATCTCAGAAATCTGAAACTGTGTCATGGGAGGGCTCTAAAACTCTTAATAAAGGAGGATGCCTCTCACGGCATGAAAGATTTTCCTTTAACTGTGCTGATTACCGATGAGTGGAATTTTTGAAACATTCTTTAAAAAATACATATTAAGCATTGCTTTTCATGTTATTTAAATAAACCTTGCAGCTGTTGGCTTTTTGTGCATAAAGAATGTGACCAGGCTGAAAGCACAGAAGGGCAGATGATTTTGAGATGATGTTAATAAATATCTGCTTTCTTAAAGTTCACCTAGGGAGACATTTAAAAAGAAAGTCAGGCACTTACATGGACTCTATCACGACAAGAATTACTAGTGATAGGAGACACCATGAGAGGTAGGTTTGTTTTAGGTTGTGGTTGAAGCAGAAGAACTCACCTTCCTCAGAAATTAATGGAGGCTTTCAATCATGCTGGCACTGCTACTTTATCATTCATATGACTAAACAGACAATCAATTTAGGGGCAATGTATGGGAATGAAGGAAAAGAACAAATAAGCTATGAATGATGAGAACAGAAAAATCAGAACCCCTCCCTTATTCTTTTTTAATGGCTAATACCAACAGGGACAAGACCAGTAAAAAGAGGTTAATGAATTGCACAGATCCTTTAGAAAGTGATTGACTGGTATTGAAGCACAGTCAAATCAGTCATAAATATTTACTTTTATTAGCAACAGTCCCTTTCCTGTTATTTTCCATTGATTTTTAAAGCTGGTAAAAATCTGCCACTGTGACTATTATCAAATGTTTCCAATTTTGTCAATATTTCTTTGCACTAAACAATTCCAGAGCACACAGCCTCCTAAACCCTTATTTCAAATGTATTTTTTTTTCAGCACAATTTCCAAATGATTATAAATGACAAGGTAAGGTGAAGTACCCTATATCATTAAGAATAATTATAATCTTTTCATTTTGACATTTGTTCAAATAGGTAGAATGGCAGCAATTGTGGGATTAATGTTCTTTGATAATCCATATACTGCTAACATTGATTTGATAAACCTGCAGTTGTGTTGTTTTACCCAGTAAAAATGAGACATAATAGAAGCCTCTTAATAAAAAAAGAATTCCAGTCAGTGTAGCAGTAACAGAACAGGAGTTAACAGGCAACATTATTCCAGTTTTTGAACAGTGTGTAATATTGCTGTTTATGTCGTTGAATAAAATGCTGCTTTACTTTCGTAAAATCTAATTTTATATGAGGATATTTTCCTTAAACTTGTTGTCTAGACCATCAAAAAGATGGAAATTGCCTTTAACACAATGTTGGTAACATCAAGATCCAATAATTCAATTCAAAGGAACGTAACAAAAGGAATTTCCTACAGATAACAACAAAGAGTTAACATTTCCCAGGGCAGACAAGTTTCCAATTCAATTAGTTTTAATGAACCTTCTGCTCACTGGTTACTGAACTAGAAAGAACAGCAATAAATGCCCAGAGGAAAGAGAGAGAGGATATTAAAGGAGGGTTAGTGTATAGTATATAAATTTCCAAGTTGACTAAAAGAGTAGCCTTGATGTAGTTTTGGGAGCTAATGCCACAGAGTCTGATCTGTCTTCTGAGTTTAGTGCACCAGGGAAGCAAGCCAGTTGTTCAGTGTGATGAAAGAAATACACCAGTCTATAGCTCCAGTCTGATAATACAATAGATAACAGAACAGATAGCACAGTGATGCAGTTCCTTAAAAGAGGTGCACGTACTTCATAAGGAAAACATAAAGTGAATTATTTTCTTATAATCAGAAAAACAAATTCACTAGTGTCAAATATATAAACATGTATATATACCTTGCAATGTATTTGTTCAAAAACTTAGACTCTTTTACTTTGCATATAACAGAAATTATATATTTACTTACACAAGGAAGAGCATAGACATAAAATTGTAAAGGCGAAGCTCTGCCACACACAAGCAATTTCCTGTTTGAGATCTAGAGAATGAGTTTTACCCTAAGAATTTAATGGATTTCGTATTTTTATTTGATTCTGATGGTCACCTTAAACCTGTACTATAGCATAGCAAACTTATATTTCCAGGATCAAGCTGCAAGTCATACTGTGGTTAAACATGACTACCCTCACAGATACGATTGTATAAATACACAAATGCACTCCAGTTAAATATTTGAAATAAATAATAGAGTCCAGTAAGAGCTTCTACATCTGTTATTGTTGCAAGTCAGCACTGCCATGTGTTTTTTCATTTCTTGAACTTTAAAATAATTTTTCATTTCTAGCCACACTCTCATTATGTTGGACTCTCCTTTTATTCTTAGTTGCATTTTCATCCCTATCAGTGTTTTGGAAAGTTGTTCTTCACATTGGCTATGAAGAGTTCTGTATGCATAGCAACACAGAAAACCTATATATTCCAATAATGTCTAAGAATGCACCTAGTCTAAGAGGTGCCTATTTTTTCCCTGCAATTGTTACAAGTGCATGAATGTGTTCTGAAGGTAACAGGCATCTTGAATCATCAGTCAGTTTCATAAAGATCATCCTTGAGGATAGCAGAAAATTTGATCAGCAGCTGAAGCATTTAAATGATGCATTATTTCTTCTTGCAGACACATTTTTTTGGACTGAATTTAAAGTCAAACTTTTGTTTGCTGATGATGGTTGCTTTGTCAGTGAACACTTGAGTTTTGAAAACACAGCACCTAGTTTGATTTTCAGAGAAAAATAGATTACATTTCATAACCACACATTTAACCCTACCAGAGCATAATTAGGATAATAGTGAAATGAAACAAAAGCAAATGTGAAGTTTTTGCTTAATAACACAACATATCTCTTCAGTAATCTTCAAAGAACCCCAAATAATTAACAACAACATTAAAAGGCAACAACTACATAACATTTTATAGAATCTGAGTTCTTTACTGTTCAGTTGATAATAAAAAGAATGCTTTTAAACTTAATAGTTGTCATTAAAAATTTGCTGTTATTCAATGGCTTTGCTTTATTTACTTTTAGTACTGAAATTTTAACACACAGAGAAAATATCCATTTATTGCACAGTTTCTGAGCGATGATTGCTCTAAGCAGGTTGAAATGAGAAGGAATAGGAAATAAAATGAAGAACGGGACACTAATTTCTAGTATAAATCTTTTGTCTTGTAATCATCTCTATTCTAGCCACATTAAGAATTATTGTTGGCAAATACTTTTATAATGCAAAAGCGATGTATCTGTAGTTAAAAAATAGAATATGACAGGGTAAAACTCTTTGAAATTGTAAATGTTCATTTTGCTCAAGAGAGGTTATTTTCAGGGACAGAGTTTAAAACTTTATTCCCAATTTGGACACATGCTTTACTTTGTCTTAAATTTTTATTCAGGGTTTTTGGGATTTCTGAAAGGAAAGATTTGGGAAATAAAAAATTTACATTTGCACTTTTGCAGCTGTTTAGGAGATAAACCTTTAGGGGAAGGGGGACATTCTGTATCAAAAAGTACCTGGAATATACAATGTGATCATGAACATACTGATAGAAAAAAACACCTTACTTCCAATGGGAAGGCTTCAGGGTAGTGGAATTAGGAACATATTGCTGGATGGTACACCGCAAGCAGAGAAATCCCTCCCACAGAACAATAGAGGCTTAGGAATAGTCACGGATAGTAATACAAAGGAACACTATCATGGTTTCAGGCATTTAATTACAGAAAGAGAGCATGAGTGTGCAATACACTAAAGACCTCTGATGCCCAGTTTTCTTAAATAGCAAAAGAAACTCTAGAACTTTGCCTCTGAGGTATTACAAGAACTTTGTCAAGTTGCACATGAGAAAATAGAGCCCATAGCCATATAGTAAGCAAAAAAATTCTGTTTGAGTATTGACATGACAGTTTTTGAAAGTTCAAGCAGAAAACCAATTATAATGAGCACTGGAAAGCCCGGAGCCCTGCTGTTCAATAAATAAAAAGTACAACAAACTATTTTCCAAAAAGGTTCTAGAGAGTTTCTTCTTGTCCCACTACTTACAATCTGATTACATAAATAGTCTCTATTTGCTGTTGAATCGCCAGGCAGCTGTATTAAAGTACAAATCAAATCAAGTCAGGATTAGAAAGTAAAAGAGCATGGTTTAAAGTAATCTATCCCCCAGGAACTGTGCTCAGATTCATCAAACAGAGCTTAAAGTACAGTATATCTTATACCCTCGTGTTTCCATGCTGCATTGCTGCAAAACCAGTTATTATTTTTGATATCCAGAGAATGTTGCTTGTTGCTGAAGAAGGCTCACTTGCTTATTTAAAGGTACTATTCATATGTGCCACTTATTTATTACTTCTTTTACTTAAGATTCATGAGGATATAAGTGCTAAAGACTAGTAGGCTTTTCATTGATCATATCCTATCTGCCTCAGCTATGAATTGTCATGAATTTTTTTATAGATAGAAAAATGACTAGTTTATTCCATATTTTGGGTGATACATGATTGTAATGATATTAAAGGAAAGCCATGAATCCTTAGATGTTATTGGTTAATAATATGTTATATATACCTGCCCTTGCAAATCCTTCTCTATGAAATTATTACTGAAAGAGAGAGTTAGTCATTTTAACCTATAATTGCTTTTGATGGATAGCTCTTTATGAAGTTGCCTATGTACTAATCCCAGCCATCAATTTTTTGATATATATATAAAATTTATATCATCTTAAAGTAGAATGAACATAATTTAATGTTTATGCATAGTTATATCATTGACCTTTTTATTTTATTATCTTATAGAGCAAAATATTTAGATTTAGAAATAAAAGCTTATGTTTTATCACAATCCTTGTATTTATATAATAGCTAAGTACTTTTTGCAGATCTTATAGCGGCTTCAGTTACCATACTCTTCATTTATCTTCAAAGGGCATAAATGTAGCCTGTGAAGATAGCTAGATATTGATTTATAGTGATAAATATATATTTTATGTGTAGCATGGAGGAGAAAACACGCAAAAATGTTATTTCTGTTAGCTGATAGCTTTGAGAAAATGGGTAATGTGTGGTTTTAACTAGGCAGCCCAACGATCATTTTTCTTCCCACATCCCTATGCTAGGGAAGAAAAAGTCGACGTTGCCATTAGTTAACATTTCTCATGTAAGTATCTCTACTTGCAAACTATACCACATTAAAACAAGCATTTGGTGTCATGGCTGTGGACCAGGATGTTTCAAATGCTAGGACCTCTCCATTGCAGTCTCAGGCTTCCCAGACCAATTTAAATTTTAATTCTTTGCACTTTGCTAACCTGATCATTACCACTGACGCAGATCACCTGTAGTGTAATGTCGCCAGGTGACTTGGGCAACTATGGAGAGAGACTTGCATTCATGCAGGACACTTGGAGCTTTTTCTGTATGGGGACAGAGACTCCTACCTGAATTGTTTGAAAAAAATGTGTGTGGGGGGCTTACTAACCTTTTCTTCATCATCCTCTTCCAGATTTATCATGAAAAGGTCAAAATTGAAAATTTCTATTTATAGCCCCTCTAATACAGATGTTATGAATAAGGACCAGGGGAATTTACCAGGGGGGTAACTGCAGATCAAGACCCTCCACACAAGTAATCAGTGGGGATGCTGGGTGCTCAAGGAGACATTTTTGTTTAGACTCGGGACAAATGCGCCTTCTATGAAACTGGCTGCCAAATTGTTCTGGATCTGTGTTTGAAACAAACAATTTTTGAAAATCTTTTAATGAAATATTGATTTTATCAAGCACATCAAACTAAAGGCAAATGTACCATGGTGTCATGATTAAAAAATAAAAATATATTACAGGTAAACTAAGATAAATGAGTTAAGTGCCCAGTTTGCAGTTCAAATTGAAACCATATATCACAACCTTTCATTATATCACATTAGTGCTAGAGTGCAGAATATGGAAGTTGATTGAATGGCAATATCAAATTACTAGGGAGCTTTACCCTGTTTCAGTTGATGGTGGAATTTGGTAGTAATAGGAATTATTTCCATAACAAAAGTTTCTTAAAAATAATTTTTAAGTGAATGTGACTGATAACCAAGAAGCCTATGGCACCCTGAAATTGCCCTTCCCAGATCTCACATGAAGAAATGGAGGGATCTGTATTAATTTTAAACCTCTCTTTGATTGGGTGAACCTGTCTCCGTTTTGTATGACATTGTTGCCACAGGTCATTGCTTGGTGCGGTGTACCATGAAACAAACAAATAGAAAAAGGCACCTTCTGGCACTTTAAGTCTCACTGCCATCTGACTACTATCCCAGTGGTTCAGAATGATGAAAAGCGGAGGCTTGGAGAAATCTTCCTATGCTTAGGTTGGGAAAAATAAGCATGATGATCACATGTACTGGGAAGGGCAGGAGAGACAGCTGAAGTCATCTCAGAACTCAGGAGAAAAGGGGAAGACAAGAGGTCACAATTATATTCTGGTATCATACCCCCTTTCACAGAGATCTGATATATTCAGTTTGTTCTTGTATGGTGCTTAGGGAAGTTCTAATTAAGGGAAGAAAGAATTTTGACACATGTGAAGCAGAGATCAATATTTAGCACTATAATCAGCAATTCTTGATGGTTTGACAATGTCACTATACACATTGTAACTATCCATTATTCTCTCGGAGAAGAGAGCCAGGCAGAGGCTAACAGGCTTACGGCAAGCTATCATGAATCACATAAAGCAGTGTCTCATTCGCTTCTATTTGTCTTGCTTTTCATCTTCATTCATCCTTATAAAGAAGGCTGTATGCCAACAGCCCCAAAACACCACCCTACCTCTGAGATGTCACAACAAAAAAGCAGAAACACTTTCTAAAAATGCCTACCATAAAAAGTACAATAGCTACTTTTCATATAAATAAAAGGGAAAAAAAGAAAGAAGTGGTGGCTGTTTACTTTTTGAGAATACATGTTGTAGGTTTCCTTCACATTTAACCTAAAGGGACTGTATTAGCCACTAGAAAAATATTAATTTGAAACACTTTGGGAGGAGGTTATGTTTATAGTAAGCTACAGGTTTAGAATATATTGATCCCATTTTTCACCCAGACTAAACAGTGTCTGCTTTATAACAAAGAAAATTCCACCATTTCAGACCTGAACCAAACTCTGTATCTCATTTTGTTTTTGGCTGCACAGATAGACTTTTGACACAACACTATGATCACTCATCACCTTAATTTGAGGTGTGCAAGCATGTGACAGAGTTGCATGTTTAAGGTTTTGTTTCTCAAGAGGTTTTTCAAGTTGTAAATCCTTCTTTTTGTATGTTTATGAAATATGAACAGTTTAAGTTTATAAAGCATCTCCTCCACTCAGATTTTGGCTAAGAAGTATGTTAGTAAGGTAGCCTACTTGTAGCTTACTGGCACAATATTCAGCAGTTACTTTAACACACTTAACACTAACTCAAAATGAAATTCAAGTTCACTTGAATATACATTAAATGCATTCTACTGCTCCTTTTAATAAATTCTCAAATGACAATTCTTTGTTCTTTTAAAATTATCAAAAATGACTAGTGACTTTTAGACAATGGCAGCAAAGTGATTCCAAATTTCATTTTATTTTTACATATTTCATTTTGATTGAGGAACATGCATCTGGATTCCTTGAGGAAATAAACACTCTGTAAAACGTGATGGAATAATTTGACTCCAATTTACATAGAGAACATTATTTCCAACATTTCCCCTTACATTCGCAGGCATGCAGCATGCATTGTATGACTGTAGGTGGAAGTGAAAGACCTGGTGTCTTGCATTTCAAGCTGCCAGCTGATCCTCACTGCTCTCTTCCTGTTTAAGTGAGATGCTGACATAGGCTAACACACTGACTATCTCAAGTAGCACTAATTAAGGGCTGTCCAACTGTGCTTTCTGTTGAGCAGTTTGCTCCAGTGGGTGACAGGAAACAGCCTGAGCTCTGTCTGCAGAATGACATAACAAAGAAGGTTTTTAAAAAAAGCACACAGATCTGGTGGGCAGGATAAAAAGGCCTAAGAGAGATCTAACTTGCCTATTTGTTGCTATGAATACATAGTTTTAAATTAAGGAAACTTGCACAGTCACTATTTATTGGAAGTTTATTAGAGCACTTCTTGTTTCAAATAGTAATAATTATACTAGAAAGATGTACATTAATGGGGAACTTGGAGACCAAGCATTACTCTTATCCAAAGGGTTACTATAAATCTCTTCTTAAAAATTGTGGCACAATATTGGCATTATGGTATAATGGTGTTATTTGTAACTTGCAGAGCTTAGCTTAAAAAGCAAAAACTTGATGGAAATGGTTCCCTTGGGTATGACTGTGAAAGTCAGTTTACTAGTGACCAGAAAGTGTTATTAAAAAAAAGGAAAGGAAAAAACAGAAATCACTACCAAATTTCACACATACTATGAAGTAACTAGACCAACTTTAACCCTGAGAGCCTTTTATACATTTATTTTCCATAAAGCTCCAGTGAATTTGCAATTCAGCTTTTCTCTCCATTTCCTCTAAAAGTTTCCCCTCACAGGGTCTTGAAAAAAAAATGAATCAATCGCTTCCATATTATGTTATTAACTTGGAAATGTTCTGGATCAGCAAGACTATATGGTCAAAACTAAAAGGGGAAAACACCAAGGTGTGCTTTCACTGTGTCCCTGTGCATTCTAATGAGGACATCGTCGTGGCCCTCATCACCTACCAAAAGACGCGCGAGTTAGAGGCAAAACTGAATGCAGAGTCAGTTTCTTGACAGCACTAAGCTATAACGCCTCCTGGCTGCTGCAATGTGCTTGAGAAATTGGCTGCCCCACGACTGTCCTTTAACAATGGTTTCATTTAATTGTAATCCAAAGATCAAAGGTCTGTAACTCTTTAACCAAATTCCAATGTCTGCCAAATTCAATAGCTGTCATTTTTATAGAAAAAGGCAGTGTAATATGTGTGTCCTGATCTAATTTTATAGAGAAAGACACAATTTACATACTGTTTATTTAGTTAAGTCTGTAAAATCAATACCTTTGTCTGTACCTCTTTTGTTAAGAATACATCATGACATGGCAAACGGCTATATAAATGAATTTTTCTAAACCACACACGTTGTTAATGCTTCTCGATTGCACATTCAAGAAAGAATAGTTGAAATCATAACATTTTATAGATCAACCTAAATGTATTTTAATATTGGATTACTAAAGAATGTTAAGTTTTACATGTCTAAAATTATAAATTTTGTTTGAAAAGGTCAGTCATTTTCCTGAGCCACATTTACCAACAGGAGGACATATTTCAACCATTGAAATAAGAAGAAAAGTGATTATGTTCAATATTAAGAGAATAATTCTTAAAAACGTATCCTTTTAACAACAAACAACAATGAGCTCCTAAAAAAGAAAATTTGTAGATGGAATACCAATATTCTCAAAGAAGAAAAAAAATCCACTTTGGACTGATAAGAAACAAATCCATTTGAATAGTTACTTTACAGTTTAATCCACGGTTCATTGCACATGAGGAAGAGGAGCCTGAATTTGCTTTTGCTGTTACAATCAAGCACATCTCTTTACTGTCATTCCTATGGTCACTGTAATATTTGTTTGGCATGTAAAGCAAATGACTATCTTTAGAACTATTTTCTTCCAACTCTAAGAATAGCTATTTATGTGTTAATTTTGCATTTTTAATAACACATTTTTATATTTTGATTAGCACTTTAGACTAATTTCCTTCCTTCATTGTCTCCTGCATGTAACCATAATTAGCAAGGTTAAGCAGGATTGAACTAAGTGACACTCCTTAGTTAGAGTGGTGATCACGTGACAGTGTATTTAAGTATGCCTATGTGAAGATTCACACTGTCACACTGTTAGTAAAATACATCCTCTTTTTACCTGAGATATTGAATATTTAGTTTCTTACTAATTTTATTTTCTAGGAAGAATATTTACAAGTTGAAACAAGATTACGTTTTTAAAGACATGAAGCCTAAACCATGTATTTCTTATAGAAGTATGATTACTAAACCCAAACGTATTTTTTTTTCATGAACGTGAAGAACTTGAAGATTTTTGATGAAGTCAGCTTAGGTGGTATTGGGATCCAAAATAAAGCTTCTAATGTTTCTATTTATACTTTGGCATTTTTATTGTATTATATTGCACGTAATATTCACAACATGACTCTTACATGTTTTGTTCAGGTGCGCAGGCTGTACACATTCATTGCAATCTAGTCCTTTAATCTTGATGTCTTAATTCTTGGTATTTAACCCCAAACTACAGCTCTAATACATTCTGAACATTAGTTGGGACATCAGAAAATCCTTAAATCACCAGTGAAGGAAAATCTTTTAGGAATCTCCATACTTCAAATAGGAAAGTTTGCCTGGGAACATAAGTCGTTTCTCTCTCTCTCTCTCTCTCTTTCTCTCTCTCTCTCTCTCTCTCTCTCTTTTGAAATAGTAAAATACAACAAAAACAAGACAATCAAGACAATGCAGTGAAATTGGTACAGAACTTCAGAGCAGGATACTGGAATAGCAATAATAGGTACCATAGTATGTCTTGTTATCTTCACAATAGTTGTCTATTCAATCAGGTATAGCAAAATCAAACCAAAAACAGAACATTATAAAACCTATCAAAACAGAATATTGAATAAGGCAAAAACAATTAATCAGAACAAAGCAAAACAGTGAAAACAATATTTGCCTTCAAAAAGAAGATAGAAGGAAATCCCCCATATCTGCTATATTGCATACTGTCATTCTCCCAAGAGATGCTCAAACTCTGGCCCCAAGTCAGCATAATCAACCAAACCAATACAAGCATTTAGTTGCTTTATGTGCCTTAGTTGCTATCAATTGTCCTCGACACCATCCAGTTGCTAATGGGGGGAGGGGTGGGGGGATGGGACATTTGATTGTCAGCCACACACTGGTAGGCTCACGGGAGACCCTGACTTGTTCTTTTCCACTGCTTGCTTGAGCCGCCACCGCTTTACCAGGCAGAAGGCCTTGTTGCTTTCTTACTCAGCCCCATCATTTCTCTTAATTATAGTACATTTTCAAGGCCCTGTTTCTGTCATTGTCTACTTATCTACTCATCTACCTATTTACTACTTATCCATTATTCATTCATATCTATATACCCATCCATCCTTCTATTTTCTCATCCATCTAATGTGTGACACATGATTGAAATAAATGGTTAATAATTAAATTGAAAAATTTATTCCTGTAAAGATACATTGTCATTAGTCACCCTTGAAATACTCTTGCTGCCTTTGAATATACTTGTCCCATCATTCTTGTCACTTTCTGAAACAGTTCTGGAAATCTTCTCTCCTGAGTGTCTGTACCATAGTTGCTGACTTGATGTCCTGAATTAGTTCAAAACATTCGTCATTCATAATCATATTGATTTTGGGGGAGTTACATGGTGTCAGATCCAGTCTTTCTTTCTTTCTTTCTTTCTTTCTTTCTTTCTTTCTTTCTTTCTTTCTTTCTTTCTTTTTCCTTCTTTCTTTTTGTACCAGGAAATGAATTTACGACCTCACGCTTGCCAGTTAGACATTGTGCTGCTGAGCTATATGCCCAGACCCAGATCCAGTGAAAATGAAAACACATTGTAATGCTTTTATGAGCTTGTTTTTCTATGGATGGCACATGGCAGCAGGACTTACTTCCCTTTTGTCACATCTGGAGGCCCCATTAAAGAAGCCTTCCAAAACTTATTCAGAATGGCAGGAATTATGATAGGACAAGTGTGTTTGAAGCAAGGGAATTATTTTGTGGGAATTAATGGCAATGTGTCCTTCACTAAATAAATTTTAAAATTTAGATATACGTCATATTGTTTGACCAGCCCATGTATACCAAATGTTTTCTATGTGTGTGTGTGGCACCATGCTAGGAGATGGAAAAGTGAAGACAAATAAATTAAAATACCTGCTTTTAAGGAATTTTTGCAGCAGGGAAGGAGATAGTCACATTTATAAAAAAGGCAAACACAAAGAAGAGATAAACATAAATTTCGACTAGAATGTATTTCCATGTATGTTTTCCAGTGGTCTTTATGTTTCAGGAGTTTAAAATTCACAATAAAATTAAGCAGAATTGTCCAGAGACTTTTCTTTTGCTCTTTTCTCCCTGTGCATGCGTGGGCTTTCCCATAATCAACACTACCTAGCAAAGTCCTACATTTGTTGTAATTGATGCGAACACATCGATACATTATTATCTGTAATACATAGTTTACACCAAGATTCAGTTTTGGTGTTGTGTGTTCTACAGATTTAGACAGATTTATAATGACATATTCCCATTACAGTATACAGAGTAGTTTTCACTGCTCTAAAAAAGTTTTATCCATTTTTTAAAAAATAATTTATATCTTTTGGTAGAGAATACAGTCAAATTGGTCTGAAAACTTAGCACCTATACCTTCGTTGGTAAACCTGAAAGATTTAGTGATGCTAATGTAGGAAAATAGTGATGATTTGTTCATCCAGTCTTCTTAGCTTGTTTCAGGCAATGAATGTTTCATATTAAACTGGGAAGAAAAATAATTGCTTCTCAGGAACCCAGCAGATTACATTTTTCACAGCTTCATATTAGAGAAAAATTATCAACTGAAAATTTGTGGGGTTTATGATTTTGTTTCATTATCTCATTAAACTCTAAATACATGGACAACTGGCAAACATTATGTCATTCATTGTGGTGTATGAGGAGATAAGAAATTTTTTCCAGATTTTGATATTTTGTTTGAGAAATTGTTCTAGGAATGTGTTAGTGTTCAAAACTAAGAAGGTGTAGATTTCTCCTTTAGGTTTTCATAATCTAACGAATTAAAAAATGTGCTTTTGAAATAAGATACATGATGAAAATGCAGATTATGTCATTTTATAATATCAAAATCTCTGAGTTCGCTAAGACTGTCTTGATAACTCATTCATGCTTTGTTCTACTTTTCAGACCATGGAACATGATCAAACTTTTCTTTAAGTGTTGCATAGCGAATGAAATTACTGACTTTTGTATTTCACTTAATGTCCTGTCCATTAGACTACACAACCTTGTTTTGTGATCCAATCTTCTTCTTCTCTTCCTCATTGTTTTGGTTTATCATCTTTTCAGGGATCAATTTTTCTTTTCATTAGACATGTTTACCTGATTCTTCAATTTTTGTGAAAATTTGATTGAATTGACTCTTCTTATTTGGTGACTAATCCATCAGATAACTTAAGAATTGTTCTTTTCATTCCCAGTAGTAAGTAAGAATGAACATATTATAACATATAACATATTAATATAGCATTATTCTTTGAGAATTAATTCTAATTTTTATTTTGCAAGATATAGACTAGTTTTTTCTTCATTTGATATAATGCTATCATTATTTGGAATTTGACTTAATACTTGAAGTGGGAAGCACCATACAGAAAATTGTGTTTGCTGATCTAATTAGGAAGAATGTTTTTCACCATTAATAACTTGAAAAAGAGGAATATGTTAAATGACAAGACTTTTATGTGATAGTTGATAAGGAGAAGTAGAGTCCTGAAGACCTTCATTTATTTTATGCATTTCAGATATTATTTTAAAAATAAAAGTCTTAAAAAATAAATAAAATGAAAAGTCTTAAGATTCTGTTGATTATGAGCTCATATTCAACTGTGGACAATGTTTTAATATACATCTGATATGTCACTGGATAATGATCACACACATACAAGAATTTAGAAAATAAAATGCAAAAGCAGAGAAAGAAAGGAAGAAAAATCAGGACAGGTATAAAGCTGGGCAGATGACAGGTAAATTTCTATGTAAGGGAGATGTTATATTCACTTTAATGATGAAGAAAGAAAGACTGAAATAATTTTTTATTACTTTGTTTAAAATTACACTTGCCATAAATAATCTGAGACATAAACCCAGGTTCATATAATTTGATCTTTGTACTCTTTTCTTTATCCTAGGACTCATAAGAATATTCTTTGAGAAGTGTGATAAATGACAATGTGCAAGTATGCAATCTAAATAATAGAGAATGCCAGGGACTCTTATAAATTATAAATTATAAATAAAGACATTTGGTTTCAAAAATTAAATAAATCCTTGTCTGGTCAATAATAAATTCATATAACTTCAGAAGTGATGTGGTTGCCAAACCATCCTTTTAAATGAATGTTCCTGCTTTCTCAATCTTTATTTCAGGAATTCAAAACTAGAGAAAACACTGATATTTAAATAATACTCAATTGCCCTTTCTGCATATTTTTTATGCATAAATTCATTTGAAAAGCTGAATGTCATTGCTTGAATCATGTAAGAATCCATAGATGAAGGAGGATAGAAAAACAGCAAATGCGAAAATTGATAGAAAATGGGGTTATTTTCTCTCCTATTTATATAAAGTCTTGGTCGCACCTATGTATGCCTTTAATCTTAGAATAGATGTAACTTCTTCCAAGAAGTATTTCTTGATTTTGCTGTCTGTATGCTTTTGTATCAGCTTGTTACCCTTTCTTAGAATGTCATATTCTATTCAATTGCTATATATTTGGCTTTCTTCTTCTCTTGCTATAAATTCTGTGTTGGGAAGAATTATATCTAGTTTTTTTGTTGTTGCACTTCTAATATTGTGTATTGCGTGTTCCACAGAGTTGGTATTTAATAAATATCTGTTGAGTGAATAAGGGAATGAGTAAAGTTTAAATGCTGATTTTCTATGTATGTTTAATTATATAGCTTTGGAGAATAATAATTCAGTAATCCTAAATACAGAAATAAGAAATATAAGAGGCTTTTGACAACAAGATCTTTTATATTCACCCTAAGTAAGCCACTGATTATTTAGAACATGGATATTATTAGTCACAGTTTAGTTAGGAAGAAAGTAGTTTAAATGTTTAAAACGGGAAAGCTTCAATGGCTTTAAATCAGTTGGAAAAGCTGCAGGTGCAGTGGAAGTCATAGAAAGCTGTTTCTAGGCTTCAGGGAATCAGAAGTTTGTGGGAATTGCAGATACTGCCAGTGGACTCAGCTGCCATCAAAATGAAAGAGGGTGAACTGAAGGAGAACACCTGGAAGCCACAGCTAAGTCTCTGGTGTCTGTGCAAGACTGCGGGAAAAATAATGACATGGTTTTCTCTTTCATCTTTCAAAGTTCATGTGAATTTGCCTCGCTGAAAAGGGTTGTGTGGGTATCCTATAGCTTATGAGATAAATCACCACAAACTTGGTGATTTAAAACAATACATACAACATAATAATGGTCTATGAACTTTATTCCAGGACTAGAAAGTTCTGGACCTCAGTGTCTGAAATGGGTTTCACTGGGTTGAGATCAACATGCTGGCAATGTCACAGTTGCTCAAGAGATTCCAAGAGCAAATTCATTTCTTTGTCTTCAGTTTCTGGAGAATATTCTTAGTTTTTGTTTATGGCCAGTATGCATCATCTTCCTGTTTCTATTATCATGCCGTCTTTCTGTCCTGCATCTCTCTGCTTTCTTTCTTTTTTTTTTTAAAGGTATGTTTCATTACATTTAGGGTCAACCTGGTAATCCAAAATAGTCTTTCTATCTCAATAATCTGAATTTAATAACATTGGAAAAGCCCTTATTTTTGTATAAAGTAACATTCACAGATTCCAGGGATTAGGAGCTGAATATGTTGAAGGATAAGTGATGAATATCAGCAACCTAGCAAAATGGAAGAGGATGTATTTTTGAAATCTTTTGGCAAAGATTCTGGAAATTGAAATCTTATTGAACCTAAATCAGCAATATAGAGACAAGAAAGCATACAGAAGTAAAACAGAATGTAGTTATAAAACAACTAACATCCAGTGGAGAGATCAGGAAAAGCCAGTTATTAATAAAAGTAATGGTTTTGATGCTTGGGCCTTGATAAAAGGTACATGCCCTGGGTTAGGGAGTCCATTTTGATCTAGTCTCTCTTGGTTGGATAGCATAAAACTCGGTGGGTACAGTGTACTGAATATCAGATTTTAACCATGAAGGAAAACTTCATTGCTAGGGTGTCCTTTTAGAAAAATTTTTACTGAGCTCAGAGAAGGACTGATGTTCTGATTTGGATATAAACTTATGAGATTTTGTTTTACTGTGTATTAATATTTTGCATATAAAGGATATATCCTTCAAATCTTCTCTTCATTTTAACTCTCATTTCTGTATCCATTTTAAGTATATAATTTAATCATATGAGTGAAACTCAATGTGGTATTCTTTGCACATCATCTTCTGGGATATTCACCCTCTCATCCTCCAACTTTTCAAAGCCACAGACTTATTGGCTTCACACAACACATACTGTCCTTGAACTATCAGCACTATTAATATTCATTCATATTCATATTTGTTACAGCAGCCACACGAAGCTAATAAAACCCCTTTCAGTGAAGGACTTAAGTGTGCCACTTGGCAGGTAAAAGGGTGCCCTCACTCTCAGTGAATTTGCTTTGGCATTCTGAGCTATAACCTAACCATCAAAATCTTCTAATCACAATGATTGCATTGGGTTTGCACATGGCTCCCAATCAGAGCTATGAAGACATAATTAATTATTTGTTGAAAATGCTGGAAAAGAGGTCTTGTTTTTCTTTCGCCTTTTTGAAAAGATCAAAATTAAACATCTATCTATCACCAGGGAAATCCTGATACTGTCCCTAGCAATTGAAGCCAGAAAACCAGATGGCAGAACTGAGTACTGAAAATAGACTTCATAATCTCTGCTATGTCTGAAGCCCAGTATACTGTCTTGGGTCTTTCAGTTTTGTGATCTGCTAAATTAGTTTGGGTTTCATAAATAAAAAGATCTAATGGTCATATTCTGTTACGTATCTAAATCATTGTGTGTAGATAAAGTGCATTTTCATTTCTCCACTGTCTTTCAGGACTCTCTTCGCTAACATCTAGCTAGCTATTCCTTTCTTTCGTACCTCTTTAGAACATTTCTGTTTCTATCATCCCAGTTCACCTCTGCCTCATTCTTTGTTGTCTTGTTTCTATTGCATGTTTACATTTCAGACACCATTTTCTCCAATATAAATCAGCAGTAAATGGGTGTCTTTCATTCATCTCTGCCATTTCTTTTCTCTGCATTCATTTCTTCCCATAAATGGTGAGAAGAGGATTCCACAAATTATCTGAAGAGAGAAAATGTTGAGCCAGGTATAGAAGTCACTGTATGTGTGTGAATTCCCACTGGGGAGATATGGATTCTTGAGAATTTTGCTAAGGGATGGCTGTAGTTTTTGGATTATCTTGCTTCTTAATCAAGTGCTTCTATTGTATATTATTTATTGTAATCATTCTTGAAATCATCATTGTCTCATCATTATAATGGTTGACAGCTTAATAGCCAGCAAGGCTTGCAAATTAATATAAATGTATTTTTTAAATAAAAGAAAAAAATTGGAAAAATAGAAATTTAACAATATTAAATCGTCATCCCTTCAAAACTAAGATTGGATAGAGATGAAGAGTAGATTACTTTTTTGGATGGAGGACATATCTCTGGTTAGTCTTTAGCCTTTAGATATTGAACCGTGTGAATTTGGTTGAGAGTAAAAATGAAGAATTCCTATTTCATGCTCAGTTTTGCAACTACAATTGTGATTCTTGCCACAATCATAGAAGTTGTGATACCTCTAAATAAGTGCCCCTATAGTACTATACAGATAGAGCTTAGAGACCTGAATAGTGAAGGAGAAAAAATTTGGTTTATGTTGGTTAGTGAGACAAAATAGCTTATAGGAAATGATAGTAAAATATGAAAAATGTTTTAATATTTCATCAATGATTTACTACTGGTTTGAGAAGTTTGATATTGCAATTTTTGTGAAGACTGAAGAGATGTTTGGGCCCAGGCATGGTACTACAAATGATGGTGGGACAAAGACAATCAAACAGATGAGATGATTATGACCGCAACCATCACCAAAGAACACATATCCTTAATATGCAGGAAAGTATGTAGTTTGTATGAGAGTCGGGGTCCTTTTTCACACATAAAATGATAAATTGCCTAGTAGGCTTTGGTCAACCTATTTCAACAAATGGATAACATAAGTTGTAGTACTCAGTGATTTTTATAAAACTGTAAAACTCTAGAAACATGATCTTGGTTAAAAACATTTCACCATCTTGCCCATTTTGTTCCTTGAAACCTGTAGATGCAAAAAACCCCCATTCAATTAATTTGCCTTTTCTCAGTGTCAAAATGGGAGATGAATTGCTTTTTTTTTGGTGGCTGTTTTTTCTTTGAGAAGTGGCTGCCTCCAACACTGATGATTTGACCAGACTTTAGACAATTTAAATTTAATTTAAATTTTAGAGAATCTAAATTTAAATTTAGAGAATTACAATTTAAATTTATCTTTAAAAATTTTTTCCATACCTTAATGTTGGCATAGAGATTCCAGACATTCATGTTAAATTGGGAAGGCCTCCATCAAGGAATAATAACAGTATTTTTTCCTTTTTCTCTCACTTCTCAAGATATTGTTACAAGACTGGCTGTTTCCCCAATAACAGAGTTCTGCTATAATTTTAACTCTTTAAAAATAAAATTGTAGGCTCTGCTTATGTCAGTAGTCAGAATTGATTGTGCAGACAACAGAAGAGTAGTTATAAGAACAAAGCTGAAATAAAAATCAAATATTTTTCTGGAAGGTGCGTCCTTTCATATTGCTTTGGCCATCTTTAAGTCTCTGGTTAGCTCACAGCCAGGAGCTCAGCTTTCTGGGTCAGATGCACGCTATAACGAAGGAGCAAGAGCAAGAACGAGGCACGATGGTGGGTGCAAGAGGATTAGGGTAATGCCAAACCCGCAGTTTAGTTGGTAGTCCAGCACCAAGACTCCCTTGTATTTAAAGAGGTGACCGATGAGGGCTGATGAATTTAAGTAACTGCTCTATTCCCAGAGTAATTAGAGCTACAGACACACAGGTTACATTTAAACTACTTGCATTCAAATGTGAATTTATAAATTTGTTATTTGCTTCTCAAAGGATATATCCTCAGTTTGAAAATATTGCTCATGTCAGTTAGGGTCTTGTGCCAGCTCATATAAACCCATAACATACTTGAATATGAACGGGTAGTGGTTTTCATTTAATTTTTATAATAACTAAAAACAAGTTTTCAAGGGAAAAATTTTTTATTTATGTGAATTGTATAGAAATAAGACTGGGTCTGAAGTTGTCTGTGTAATAAAAAAGATTCCAGTAGCATTTGTGTGCATTGCTGATATCATTTCCAAATTGTTTCTCTTTGACTTTTGCCAGCCTCCAAACATATTCTGAGGCAATTATTTTATATCATAATTTGAAAATATTATTTCTGTAGTTAAAGCGGTTGACCTCAAGAACTTGAGTGCAATGCTTCTTCATTTGCCCTTATAGTCTTTTTTCCAACCAAGTTTCTGAACACTTGGTTCCTCATTTTTTTTTTTTGGTCCCTTTCCTTCACACACAACCTGAAGTAAACCTTGTTGCTATTTATTAGTTTTATCACCTGAATTGGAATTTAGAATTAAGCATTTCTTAATGTATTTATTTTCTACTTCATAATTCTTTATGCTACATAGGGATAAGGTTCACACATGTTTTATATTTTACTGTACATTGTACTACTTTTATTATATAGTAGGTGATCAATAATACTTGGAATGAATGAATATCACATAGACATATTTTGAGATTCAGTAAGTGATTTTGTATAATCACTTATAGCAGGTATCAGCTGCTATTAATATTCTTAGCCTAAGCAGAAATCCTAAACTATTGAGCATATCATAAGAAAAATACTTAAATTAAAATATGTGAAATAAAAATAAATGTTGAAATAGCTGTCTTTTGAGATAGTAGGAAGCACTGAATCATTGCTTGCTATATTACTACTACTGCATTGCTGAACAGAGTTTTATGTTTCTTTTTTTTAATAAGAAATGTAATCAGACTTGGAAAGGATTATAAGGGTTATGTAAATAATCTTCCTCTTGGTGTGCTCATAAAGAATTTTCAGTTTAGCAAATAGGTAGATTTTCCATATCTGTTGTTTAGGTTTTTTTTTTCTCTTATGACACTGAATTTTCCTTCCAAAGAATGCAAATTTGATTGAGGACAGCAATGCATCAATATTTTTTTATTTTTCATTATTTTATAATGATGACATTAGGAAACAACTTAGTGATGCTTGATTTGTACTGGTGGTGTTTTCTGATCAGCATTGTTCTCTTAAATTCTGTAAAATTACATTGCTGGCATATAGAGTCAGTTTTTTAAAGGCTATCTGCCATGGGCATAGTAAAGTATAGTTGGATTTCCTGAAAGGAAAACCTTATGTATGTACTCATTTGAACTCAGATTGAAGACTTTGGTGTGGATCACAGTGAAAATTTTCCATTGCTATGTAAAAGCATTTGAGTGCTTTTGTTTCTTAAGGTAATTCTTGTGAGAGAAAAGTTAAAGTATTTGAATTTAAATTGTACATAAAAGAAAAATAAATGTATATCAATCTCTTTTACTTTTTTGCTTGAAGGTGCAATTTCATTTAACACATAGTGCTGACCCTACAGTTTTTCAAACACAGATGCACAAATACACACAGTAATACACGTAATATTCTATTTTTGGTTTTGCAGAATGAAGTGTTTTTAATGAAATTAAATCTAAAAATTCTCACTAAGAAGCGCAAGTAAACTGTTCTGTACTTCTTTCTGTTGGCTCCCATTCTTATTTTTTAAATGTATTTATTGGTCTTTTTTGAGGCAGGGTCTTGCTCTGCAGTTCAGGCTGGCCTTGAGCTCCCTTTGTAGCCCAGGCTGGTCTCAAACTTGCAGTGATCCTCCTACCTCAGCCTCTCAAGTGCTGGAATTACAGACATGCACCACTACACCTGGCTGTTGGCCCTCATTCTTACAACAGATCTAAAATAAAAATGATTTGGGAAAAAGGAACTTACTTATTTGTCTCACTATTAGATGGCTAAATTTGTAGTGTTTAATATGGTATAAAATATAAATTCTGTGAAGGTAGGAATATTGTTCACCATTGTATTTTTGTTACTTAAGAGAATGCCTGGAACTTAGAGGGCACTTGAAAAATACTCAAATAATGCATTTTTTCTTCTATGCCCATATTTGATGGTGATATTTTATGATAGTGACAAAATAAAGTTGAGAAGATTGTTCCTTTCTATAACCAACTGGATTTTCCATAGACAGCAATGACTCTGGCTGGTTGGACTCCATAAACAACTGGGGGAATTTGGAGGAACATCTGGAGAGCAAACATTAATTTTAGTTAATTTTTGTATGGTCATTTACTCTTTTAAAAGGACTGTACTTGATTAATTTATGTTATACTGAGCTCATACACAGAACTGAAGATAGGAAATCTTTATTTTATAGAAAAGAATTCAAAATAGAAAGAAACTAAGAGCCCTGCTCAAGATCCTATACCTAGTGAGTGGCAAAAGTAAGATTCAAACTTAGATAGTCTGGTTCTTTATTTGTATTCTTAACTCACTACATTTTAGTGCCTCTCCTGTTTGGATGATGGGGCTTGAGAATGTATTAAATACTAAACTCAAATGGATGCATTTTGAGCCTTAGGACAAAGAGGAATATGTTAGTGACAGGCATTTATTATTAATTATTATTATTATTTTTTTTTTGGGGTACCAGGGGTCGAACTCACAACCTCGTGCTTGCCAGGCAGGCACTTAGGCCACAGAGCTAAGTCCCTGGCCCGTTACAGACATTTTTTAATGGAAAAATCAGATGACTTTGATGAGTTCATGATTTGTCAGCATGTGGTTCAGGGATGCTGAAACACACACATAGGTGATTTTATTATACATATATGATTATATTTAATTAAATGTGTGGATGTGTCACCTTTTCCACTCCCATTTGTTCTTTGTGCACAGAAAAGGTCTTAGACACAAATTTTCAAAAGGGAGACAGGACAAATTCATAATGTCTCTGTTGAAATCTATTATTTTTCTGTCTTATAAAAACATATGAAATATGTTAGAAAATGTTTTAAAATCTGTTTAGAAGATTAAAACAGTTCAGAAAATAAAAAAATAAGAAATGAAAATTCTCTTCATTTTACCACAAATCTCAGACTTATAATGTTCTAAAAAGATTTGTCCAAATATTCTCAATAGTTTTGAAAATCAAAGATAACTTCCTTAAACAAATTTTAAAGTTGATTGGTAAGTAATTATTATGAATGTAAATTTGAATTGAATTGTTCCATAAAGTCAATGAATTGTTTCAATGAATTGTTTCAATGAATTGTTTCACTTCAATGAATTATAGTGTTCAATGTACAGTTACCATTATATTAGCTAATTTATCTTTCACTGACTGGTGTAGTAGTCTTTATTTGATAGTATAAAATTGCTATATTGTTTTATTTGATAGTACAAAATTGCTTCAATGTATATTTAAAAATTAGAGAGATATTTCCAAATTACTTCTAAAAGTTGATATTGATTTACATGTTTACAAGTGGAGTCTAACAGTCCCATTTTCCCACATACATGTTGTCAATAAATTTAAATTGCCAGTGTCTAAGATAAAAAATTGTATCCTGTTTTATTTAATTGTGAGTGAGTTTGATACCTTGTGAATTTATCAGTTATTTTCCACTACCTTCTTTTCATCCATTTTTGTTGGATTGTAGATGTTTATCTTACTGATTCCTTTGAACTTTCTTACCATACTCTTCTTCAAAATTTTCTTTTTATAAAACCTTAGTTATAACTATTCTTAAAATAAGGAATTTTGTTTTTAAAAAAGTCTATCTAAAATGGGATATATGTTTTTAATTCTTTATGGAAAACTTTCCTTAAAGGCCTAGTGGAGAGGCTTCAGCTATGGCTTAGTGGCAGAGCACCTGCCTGGCATGCACTAGGCCCAAGGTCTGATCCCCAGCGCTGCAAAAAAGCGTAGATGAACAGGCAGCAGATTCCTAAACCAATAAAACAAATAGGAAGGAAGTAAGCTAACCTGAGCAAATCAGGTCGTAGCACTCTCAAAATAGTCTTCTTAATGATCTACTCTTTAGGTTTGACTACTACTTTTAATTATATTTTGACAGGTGGGCTTACACATTAATACTTTGTCAAATTCTGTCTAGAGTTATTTTTAAGCTCCGCTGTTGGATAAATCTTCCATAGTCCTTTAATTTTCTTTCTGACTTTCACTTTTTGGAACATCACAATCAACACTAGTATTTCCTTAAAGATTCCACATGTAAGACATGAACAGTAATATTCCACACTGTGCTCTGGTTATAATTAAAATAAAGGCTTCTTCATTTATACACAATTTTAGCTCTTAAAAAGCAACTGAAATAACTTAATCATTTCTATTTGCTCCACTTTTATGCGTTGTAAAAATTTCCATATTATTCTTGATAAAATAATAAAAATGTATCTATTAAGCCCCCAGGGTCTTTACATATTTATCTCGTTAAGTCAAATATTATTAATTCTGGTATGTTTTATCATTTTAATTTTAAAAATCTTTTAAAAATTGTATGGAAATTTGAATATAAACTTGTTCCTTATTTTTTTTAGACAGGGTTTTGCTATGTAGTTTAAGCTGGCCTTGAACTCACTATGTACTTGAGGGTGGCCTCCAACTCCTGGAGATCCTTCTGCCTCAGCCTCCCAAGTGCTGGGATTACAGGCATGTACCACCATGCCCTGTTTAATGTTTTCATTAGTATGAGTTTCTGTTGTGTACTTAATATTGGAAGATATTTTTGGATAAATGTACGCAGAAGAATTTGTTAGCAAAAATATTCATATTCTACATATATATTTTAATCCTGATATTAAATGTAAATTTCTTTTCATATACAATAAAGGAATTATAGAATTCTACCATGAAAAATTAATTTTGGGAATTTTGATTGCTGCACAAATTTGGAAATTTTGAACTTCTTGTCATCCACACAATTTGACTCTATTTTTGTTCTCTAAATGTTAAACTGTGAAATGTTTTTACTTGTTTTTATATAATATGAAACATACCACACCATAATATTAATTGCATTCTTATTAATTTTATCTGAAAATATGTTACCTTTTATTGTCCTTGTCATTACTGATCAGATAATTTCTTGTGACTGGTAGAGATTCTATTGAGGTCGTTTATGATATAAATTGATGATAGTCTCAAATTTAAAAAATTAGATTTAAAATATATTTTTTTGTTTGTTACCAATTGCTCTAGATAAAATTTATGAAGAGAAAACTAATTGGTTTCAAAAAATCAAAATGATTGTAGCTCTAATTTTGTGATCAGTGTGTACTTCCTAAATATCTCTGTATTACCATGAGATTTTAGCTGACTTCAGATAATTTGTGCATATATTTTCCTATCAAAGTTTTTAGTTAGAACTTGAAATTTTATTGTATAAATTATGAATTTTTATGTAGAAAGTACAATGGAATAGCACAGTGAAATATTGAGACAAATATTCTCTGTCATATAAAATTTTCAGTCAACATATGTACTTAATATAAAGAGAATTTTTTCTAGAAAAATACATTGCTATTTTAAAATTATAAAAGCTTAGAGATATACTCTATATATAACTATCAGAATCTTCATTTCTTCTTAAATTAAACACTAATACCATGGATTTTTAAAAAATGTTGAATTGATAGAATATCTGAAAAATTAAAAATATTTATCTGTGGGATAAAACTAAAAAACTTCCTTATAGTATACTGTCTGTATTATTTACTGAGTCCCTACTAGATCCACAGTACCTTCTCATTATCAAAAAACAAAACAAAACAAACAAACAAAAACACATGAAAGAAACTGAATTCATTGTTAAAACAGGAGTTAGCTTCTTTTGAATAATCTGTCTTCTTATTTGAATTAATGGCTTCTCTTATTTTAAAAGATCATATTTTAATATAACCCTGGTTGTGTTCACTCATTCATTCATTCATTCCATTAAGATTTGATAAATGCAGGTTAGGAATACTGATAGGGAAAAAAAGATTTCTCAACTTGTGGAAAATGAAGAAGTATTATTTAGGCATTTAGAAATGTTTAAAATACTAGTATACTTGAGTGCAAGCCAAAGTAGCCTGAGGTCAAAGTAGACA
Organism: Dolichotis patagonum; assembly: GCA_004027295.1. Taxonomy (NCBI): domain Eukaryota; kingdom Metazoa; phylum Chordata; class Mammalia; order Rodentia; family Caviidae; genus Dolichotis; species Dolichotis patagonum. The sequence goes on from PVJX010009783.1 coordinate 48,669, forward strand.
AATGGATGCCTAACCCAGCCTTCCTCAAAGGACAGCATACATCCAGGTAATAGGGAAGAGAAGCATTTGAGTAGTTGCAATGATGCTTTGTGTCAGAAAGAACTATCATTTATTCTAGAAAATAGTAGGTAACTGATAAATATGCAGAGGGAAGGTGATTCGACAAAATGCAAAATTATAAAGTGTAAATTGCAACACTATTTGAAAATACCCTCCATAATTTTGACACATTATTTCTAAAATCTGATCCTAACTAAATGTTTCTGGCCATAAAATTGGAGGAATATTAATTTTTCAAGAGAATGAATTTCTAGTTCTTCATTCAGCTTGTTTAAGGAAGTGATAGTAGCAAAAATCAAGTGGTCATTTAAGCTTTGGAGTTGCAGGTCTCAGAAATTTTCACCTTAAAGAAATAAAATGTCAAAATATACAATGAGAACTAATTTAGTGAAAATGAAAGTGCCAGTGCCATTCAACTTGGATATTAAAAATCAAAGTTCTAAAACTTTGATTTGAGTACATATAGCCCAGATCATTGAAATGTTGATTTTTCTTTCAAACAAATACATTTTATCCTTAAGGCTTGCTATTAATTCTTTTTACAATTGAGAAAACAAAATTTTGTAAAGATACATTTTACCTGCTGACTTTTTCCAGTAATGCTCTACTATTCACTCTAGTTTTTTAAAAACTGTGCTCCTTCAGTCAAAAACTGACACAACTGTTGAAATACACTCACTCAAACTCTAGTCAGCCACACTCCGATAATGTGTCTGTCATCATGTTAAAACAGTCATTTGCTGACATATTTTATGGTCATGGACATGTTTCAGAAACCAGGAAAAAGGATTGGCCTTTAAAAAATAAGCAAGAGCAGCATTTCCTTCTAGTGAAACAACATATAATTTGAAATAATAGAGTGTCAATAGTGACTATAAGTGACTATAAGAAATTGCTAGAAAGTGAACATTTCCAAGACCACTTTTATCTTTTTAGACTAGCAAACATTTATTGAATTAAAAGCATTTTGTCAGATTCTGAAAATGTTTATTGCGGAAGGCTTAGAGTTTTGAACTTCTCTAAATATGTGGAATAGCAATTTGGTAAAGAATAAATGTTAATGCTATATAAAATAGCATCCTATTCTCAATACCTTTTCATTTGTATTAGACCATGTCCAAATTGACTTTTGCATTTAATGACCTCTTTTGGAAAGTGTAAGATAGTCAGGGAAAATTTATAGATAGAAATATAAACATCCAAATAGACCAACTCTGGCCAGTGCTTTTGGTTTATTTCAAAAGCCTTTAAGTACATCAAAGATAAACTCCAATTATTTCTTAGTTAAAATAATTTAAAATAATAAAACATAGATGAATACAATAAGATTATGTACAAACGTGCAGTTATTTGTTGCATGTCACAAAAGCTGGGAAAATAAATATATGAGTAGATTCCTAAATAATTGTTAGAATAGAATTCACTTTAGAGTGAAAAATTGTTAAACACTAATTGTTACTTTACACTCTGCAATAAAATTTATACAAAGAAGAGCCTATATTCTGTTTATAATACTGTTTTATTTTGATTATTCAGGATGTTCATGTATAATTTGAATATCTTATTGTTGAAATATGAAAATTATTAAATACAAAAATATTTGCTTACTTTATAAATTCCTCATTAAGTTGAGAAACAGATAATAGTTTTGAGACCTATTCAATCAGTAGTTGTACCCTATTGGAATTGTAGTTAAGGAAATCATATATTTATATGTTAAATATTCTTTTAAAATAACTCTTCAGGAATATTTGTGTTCCTTATTAACACAGATTTTAAACCTAGTATCGGCTTTTTGGCAATCATGAAAATTCAGCCTGTTCTACGGACACTCTGTCCACAGAAGCAATTTTTCGAGACGAAACATTACTTCCTTTTATTTCACTTACTTGGCTTCTTTGTTCATTAAGCTAATTACTCTGGTCTATATTCATGCCTTTCATCTACCTTGTTTCTTGGGCTTGATCCTTTCCCAACCCTGAATCGACTGTTACTGAACAGTTGAAGCTGAACAGGAAGGAATTGCAGGTGTCAACTCACAGTTTACAAATATGACATCTCCTCTGGCATAGCTGGAAATATGAAATATTGATTTATGTGCAGTAAAAGGTCTTATAAAAATGATCACATACACATGAGAGATTAATGCGCGGGAGATCAATAGAAATTTCATTCTTGACGCTAGACTGTCACCTATGGTGAAATGCTAAAATACAGAAATCAATATTATCTATGAAATGTCAAATTTATTATAATTATGAGGATGAAAGCTGGCCAAGTGGCTCCCAGGAGAGAAGGAAGGATAGGTTACTGTGCTGAAGCATCCTTCATGTCCCTTGTTCACTTGCTGCCAATTTGAGAGCAATATCGGTGCAGGGGGTTTTCAGGCATTATGTACCGCTGTGTAGTAACAAATTCCTGCTGGAATATTTAACTCTTGAAACTGACAATAATACAAATGCCTACATAGTCAAAAGGTGCAGAACTTTTAGCTTCAATATATAGAGAACAATTTTAAGCATAGATTTTAATGTGGTATGTGTACCACAGCCCATTGCTTAGGAAAATTGAGCTTTTACAGACAGAAGATTAATAAGATCTTGGTGCAATTTTATTCAAGCTCATGTTCACTCTCTCCAGTAGTGGGAGGGGGTATGGAAAGGGAAAATCCTAAATTATCTATTAGTAGTTTTCACATTTTCTATAGTTTAAGCCATTAGCTTGATTCTTAGAAATTGCTATTCAATTTCAACTGCTAGGCAGCAATTCTTTGAAAAGATTTTTATGAGTTTGTGGCATTCTACTGTTCTCATGTATCAAGTTTAATAGAGTCTGTGAAAAAGTAACACAAAGCTAAAATTTTATGAGCCTATAAGAAAACAATAAAATGAGAGTATTTATTCTTTGCTTTTAAGTAGGGAGGGGAACTTTAAGAATTTGGTATTCAAGAATGTGATATATATGTATATATGTAGAATATATCACTTATTCTCCATTATTCTCAAAGAATTGCTAATTAGCAATATTATTGATCTTCATAATATGTGTGAATTTTCCCAGTGAATGCTCATGATACTGCATGGCAATTCTTGGACTTAGTTCAGGTGAGGACAAGGCAAGATGAATGTATCTGATCAACAAATAAATTATAGATCTTGATGAGAAAAAACAGATTTCATTGTAGGTGGTATAGGTGATGAGTAACCTGTGTTTTTTCTGTCAGTTAACACCATTTGTATCACTTCCTTGCTTCAGATGTTAGTGTTTCTCTATTTTATGTGTAACCAGTGTGCTCTGCCAACTAGGCCTAGAAGATAGCCTGGACAGTGTGTACATTGTATTGCCCTGGTAACTCCATATTAAAAATTTCTAGAAATTGAATGAGTGAGGGAAACATGTAACTAATTTGTTCTGTGATACCCTGGTTCCACACAGGGTATATGGGTTGGAATTTCTTCTCATTTGGACTTAATATTCTGTTTGCCTTTAGAATTCAGATACTTTTTTCTTTTCATTCCTTTCTCGGGTCAAGACTGCTCTTTAGAAATAAGTAACTAGGGCCAGGGATTTAGATCAGCAGCATAAGCTCCTGCATGGCAAAGGCAAGGTCATGAGTTTGATCCCCGGTACCAAAAAAGAAATAACTGATAACTAATTAGGATCTTGCCATCACTTTTGGTTGGAACAGCTGACTAGTGTAGATGCTTCTTATTATGACATCATTCAACTTGTGGTCTTTCATTGAATTTTTACTTAGAATTTACACACAATGGAGGAAATTCACTCTTGTTATAAGTGGCATTAATTTCTAAATAATAGTTATTGTAGTTTATTAATAGTCATGGGTTTTTCTACAGAGTCTTGAATCTTTGTTTATTTTAAACATAAATATGATAGTTGAACTATCATATTTATGAACTACTTTAATCTGGTTCTTAGGGAGATATTTATCTAGATTGAAACTGAAGAGATATTTAAACAGTGATATCTACCATTTACTCTCAGTTTTTAGGTATGAAGGTAAAAATTTAACAACATTCTTCTAATTAGTGACATTCAAGTCCTCACTGGTAAATTGCATTTTTCCCAGAGTTTTGTTTTTTCAGTGCTACTACCTAAAGTTATTGTTTTATTCATGACATATTTTCCAAGTATTCTTGGAATAAAACTTGTTGTAGGAACCACAATGATGGCAGAATTTGACATCTCTCAAAGAACCACAGGAAAGTTTAAATGCTGAGAAAGACCCCAAGTGAGTACCATTTAATTCCATGCTTGTTAGTTGAATGTCTACTATCATTGGAATAAAAAGATAGAACTGCCTCAGACAGAGCTCTCAAGGACTTCACAAAACAGCACAAAATGGGTGATATTTAGAAGCAGGCATGTTAAGAAAAAGAAATTGCAAACCTTAGAACCTGTGCAAGCTATCCTGAATCCTTGGCTTTGTGTATTGTCTGCTCAAATAAAAACGTATTTCTACATCCTTTAGAAAAGAACCAGTGTGTAGATAGTCCAGAGACATAAGCTATGAGTTTTTCTCATCTATTGTTACTGAGTTATTTACTCATTCTAAGTATTATCTTATTTGGCCAGAGTTATAGGATTATTGTTACTGCCAAATATTAGGGAAGGTTCATAAACTGTCCTTCAGTTGGTAACAAACACTTTTTTTAAAAAATCTGGAAAAGAGATAAAGCTTTATTTACTTTTTTAAAACGCTGTAGCATTTACACAATTTATAAATAGAGATTTGGGAAGATTTTCCACTCTATACAGCTTCTTAAGGCTTTCTTTTTTCCTTCTATACCTCAAGTACCCAAAGCAGTTAAAGTTAATACTTAATGCAACCCAGTTGAAGAGATAGGCATTCCTTGCAGTCAGGTCTCAATTAAGAGATAAAAGACAAAAAGTGCAAAGCGCTTGATAAAGCTAAGAATACAAGGCCAGCCATGGATGTGCTTGAAGCTGTCCATAGCGATAACTGGATAGTCAGCTGGAATCTTCTTGAATTGAAGTGGGTGCTCTAACTTATCAAATTCCACATATGGGGAAATTATTGGTGCCTACAGTGGTGATTAACACTAACCCACTGGGTCAGAAACAAGCTGGGATAAAGGTGAAAACTGTATCTGACTATCAACACCAAATACATCCATTTAGAGAAAGATAGCAGAGGGGTTTTTCTTTTTTTATATCTTCAGTTGTGCAGGTTGTCAGACTGGTCACACAGTTAACGCTGCATATAGAGTGCTCTCTATAATGTGCAAATTGCAGTGCACGTTAAAATGTAACCTACTTTAATAAGTCACACGAAGATTGCATTTTAAGATAATTGTTTGCGTGTTTATGCTACACACCAAAAATATTTTTCTTCTTTGTTTATAGTATTTCCTCTTTGCCTTTAAAACACAGTGATTGCAGCTATTAGCTCTAAATAGCTCCCCCTTCACATGGTTGGGAGTAAAGTTATGAAGATTCAGATTCTTGATTCTTTAAAACAAACCATGTTTTATGAAGTCATCATCAAGCTCCATTTGACCTTATTGAATTTTCCAAAGTAAAACTTGTTATGATAGAATGATCATCAAAAATTTCACTCTGCATCAATAATTAAGACAATTGAATGATGAAGATAATTCTAATGTTATAAGTTGTATTCTTTTAATTTCTGTGTAGATGAAAATATTTGAGAAGTCAATTTGAATTACTTGCTATGAAAATAATAGTGAGCTTCCTGACAAATGTATTCACCTAGAATATGGACAATTATCAGTGATTCATTAGAATGGATGAGAAAAAATTAGAGGAAAATGTAAATGACAAATAATCTCCAAATTTCACATTGTTCACTCATTTAAAAGTACTTTTCCATTCAGCCACCAGTAAAATCATTTACAAGTGATGACATTTAGCTGAAAAGATTTTCATCTCTTTTTTTCCACTCTTATCCATCTTGTAAAGTAAGTACCAATGAATACTAAAGTAAACCATTGGGGTCAAGCAACAAAATAAGTCTTTATTTGTCTATGTAGATATTGTGCCCTCAGCAAGTACTAAGATGACTAGCCTAGAGTTGGGGCCCAGTAAATATTTCTTAAATGAATAAATGAATGAACATACAAAGTTTTGAAAATGTAACTGAATTATCAGTTGATTAAAACATATTTTCAAAACCTAAAAACTGTCTAACTGAATGTCTAACTGCAATGTCTAACTGAAACTTGCTGAATTATTCCGGTTCACTTGTGGAGAGCCTGTCTCTGAAGAACAGGTGCATGGGTTAAACACATATGAACACTTACTTAATTATATTAGTGTCACTAATTTACATTACTTTACCCAGAAACATTACAGTAGTCTTCCGCGATGAGACAGTAGGTTAATGTGTTGTTTTCCTCAGTAATTCTGGTCTGATAGGCAAAGTTTGCAATCATGTTCTGTTGAAATAATTCAACGATTTTTTTTTGTTTTTTTTTCTGCTTGAATATTGTGACATGAGGTTCTTATGTTCTGCAGAAACAATGGGTCTATATATTGAGAAAATGTTTAAGTTGTAGGTAATATAAAACCAAGTTGAAGCAAGCAACAGAAAAGAGGAAATATGAACTTATATCTGCAGCTGAAAATTTAGCAGATCTTGACATGTAGCTAGATACTAGGAGCACAATTAATGTCATTAGACTTTAGACTTCCTGTATTTGTTGGCTTTGATTTCCTCTGTTTGTCTTCTTGCTTAGACAGTTTTTCCCATATAAAGTACTCTGGTTGGCTCTTAGCAAATCAAGCCTAATTTGCTTCACTCCCCAACCCCATTCCAAAGAAAGAATCTCCACTGTAGTATACCACCCAGCAGTACTAGACTTGAGCCTCTTTGCCTTTCTTGGATCCTGTGCCCATCCTTGACCCACATGCTCTGATCAGGCAGATGGAATATGTGCTTTGTAAATGTCTGCTTTGCATGCTCTTTCCAAAATCAGATTGTGTTGCCAGTGGGGTGGTGCTCCATCTTGGGTGCTAGGCCTATTCTTGGATTTGGGAACTGGGTCAATGTGACTTGAATCACAAGAACTAGGAGGGAAGAAAATGATTTCTAAGAAATATTTCCAGAAAAAGGAGAAGAAGTTTTAAGGAGAGACATGAACAGTGGATATACCTTGCAAAGAATGTATTTGTCATAATAGAAATACTAGGAAAAAATGGAAGCCCAGAAATTCTATCTAGTAGATAGCTTAAGTTTTTTTTAAAGCTGTATTCAAATATCATGCCAAAACTTTAAAACATTACAAATATCCAGTTCTACTGAAACATTCTGGGATATATTCAATTCTGTAATTGAACAGCGTGGTCAGGTATTTGGGGGGTTAGTCAGCTAAGGAGAAAATTATCATACATACACTTTTCTGCTTTTAACTTATCTGATTTTGATTAAAGGAAACTAACGGTCTAAGCTGAGGAAGAACATCCTGTTTCCTCCTTTTAGGATTTTCTTCTACTGGGAGATGGAGTGGAGAGGATATACTGATTTCTTCAGTAAGTGCTAGTACACCTAAAGGTCTTCCTTTTAATGATAGAAACAAAAAGTATGGTACTGAATGAAAAATAGAGGAGAAAGTGATTTCCCTAATGAGTTTCAGTAGAAGACCAAAAATAATATTCAGACATAAGATCTCAAGATTAAGCACAATTTTATTGTAGACTTTTAAAGTGATGCGATGGGTTAAGTAAAATATAGTATATGAGGTTTGGAGTCCATGGTAAATTAGTTTAAATTTAACATAAGTTATGAATAAAATTTTTTTATTTTACACTTTACATTTTATTTCAGAACCTTTATCTTGTTCAACTTAGCTCTACCACTGAAAGAAGAAATTACTCTTTATATTCTTATGTTTCTAGTAAAACATACTCTTTCTTCCCAGTTTTAAGCTTAATTTTTTCTAGTGTAAGTTTCAGAATTTCACAACATTAGGCTTGTTGAAGTCCTCTTGACCTTGGTTTGACTGAACAGATTCAGGGTGTGATGGCTGAAAAGAACTGTCAACTTGATTGGTTTTGGGATTGCTCTGGGGATTAGTAATGCCCACTTTTGGGTGTGTATGAGTAGATTGTGAGACTAGACTTTGTGAATTGCTGTATGTGTTGTTGCTTCCTGTTTCTCTCTGGTGCTTGACCTATGCTCTGTTTCTGCACCATGAGCTAAGCAACTGCTTCCTGCCATACTCTATCTCAATGATGTTCCTGGCTTGGAATCAACCAAACATGGGCTGAATCCCCTGATAGTATGAATTAAATTAAACTTTTTCTCCTTTAGGTTGTGGTGTCAGATATTATATCTCAGCAAAGAGAAAGCTGACAAAGCTACTGAGTTACAAACCTGCTTTGGAACTTATTCTTTATAATTTACCTATTTACCATTATAGCTGTGGAGAATTTTCTTCACCAAATTATGTGGATGTAGTAAGGTTTCCCAAACCAGGTAACTTATTTCACTTTTTATTTATTTTCTAAGACCCTCAGGTCAAAATCTATTTTTAGAACATGTTATATATTAAGAAGACAGTACAGGTCATGTGTTTTTGATGTTTCATTTCAATTTATCATAAATTATTTTCATATTTTCCAAGAAATTTAGTTTGGACTCACATTATGAACAGGAATCTATGTGCTGTAGTTGAGGCATAGTCAAAAGACCCTCTGGATCTACTTACAACTTCCTTCATCTCAGACTGCTGAAACAAGTACTATAATTACCATCAAGTAAGCCACCTTGTCATAATTCATTATTTCTAGAAAGCCCTGTAAGGAAGATAACATATGTGGTCATTAACAGAGTCATTAAACTTTCTAGCCATAAAAGTAAGGGGGCTAGAGAGGGAATAGGTGAAGAATTGGATCTCAAGCCCAGCACTTTACAGAAGCATGTTCTTTTTATTTTTTAATTTAATTTAAAATTTTTTTGGTGATGGTGGTACTGGAGATTGAACAAGGGCTTTCACATTGAGCTGTGTCCTCAGTCCTGTATTTTCTGTTTTTTTCTTTTTTTAGTTTTGAGAGAGGTCTTCACTGTGTCATTAAGTTGATTAATTTGCTCAGGTTAGGCTGGAAGTTGTAATCCTTCTGCCTCAGCCTCCTCCACCTCTCCTGGAAGGAATACCCTGTTTAATTACAGTAAAAGAGATAGCTTTGAAGCTTGCTGTATCATTTTGTATGCATGAGTCTCTAAGGTTAGATATCAAAAAGTATTTAAATTGAATGGGAGAGGTATTATACAGTGCGTAGTACATATTATTTTGGAAAATAGCCCAATGGCTGTTTGTTTATCCATTCTTTTGTGTAACATTTGTTAATGTTTTTCAAGTTTACTGTGTGCCAGACATTGTTCTAATTATATGATCTCATTTCTGTATTCTAAACAACCATCTGAGACAGACATCATTATTAGCACATTTTACTGTTTAAATACTTAAGTATAGGTGGAAGTCCAAAGATGGCGGACCTATAGGTAGCAGGAGAGGGACCCTCTCTGACAGAGACAGCTCAAATGCCAGAATAAAACACCCTGGAGAGACCCAAACAGAGAGAGATGGACTCTCACAACCCACGAAGAAACTGAAGTAGAAAAAACTGCTCAAATATGAGGTCCTTGGGCTACCATAAGAGAAGCTAAGATCAGTGAGCACAGTGCCCTCCTTGAGCTGCCTGAATCCCTGCCGGAGACCTGACCAAACGACTGGCTTGAGCCAACAGAGTGCGGAGCTGAACAGCCCTGCATGCGGCTCACCTGGACCAGCCCTGCATGCGACCCACCCAGAGGCACCGTGAATTCGCACCGCAGTCACGCTGAAGTCGGAGGTCGGGAAGCCCAGCAGTTTTCAGGGACTGGCATCAACACATGGTGAGTGATGGGAATAAGACCCTCCCATGGGAAAGGGGAAACCAACTGGACAACATGTTGGATTTGGGCAGGAGAGCCCTAACTCCATAAGGAAGTGGCTTCAGTTGGTTGCTCCCCTCGTCGAGTGGATTGGTGGAATCTGCTTGGACTAGGCTGCGCCCCTGGCCAGGACCCAGTGAGTCACTACAAATTAATTCCCTGAGATCGGCACACACTGACACAGTGAAGCCCTGCAAAGGTTGACTGGCCCAGAGGAGAGGAGCCAGTGCACACTGCCTGTGCATGAACTTTAATCTCTGATAGCCTATTGAAGAGGGCAAAAGCTCCTAGCCTGTGCCCTCTAGAGGAGCCTTAACCAACAAGAAAAGGGTCTGGGAATTACACTGTACAATTGTATGGAAGGAACCAAAAATATGACGAAAGGGAGAAATAAGAAAAAAAACCCCAGCCCCCAACCCTGAGAACATTGATCCAGGAGCGGTAAATACAAAAGAGATTGAGGGCAGCAAAAATGCAACATCAAACACAGTGTTAGCAGACATACAGAGATATCTTCAGGACCTTGTAAGCCGGACCAAAACTGAAATATTAATTCAAATTAAACAAGAGATAAGTAGATTAATAAAAGAAAGGCTGGGCACCTCTCAAGAAGACACAAACAGAAGAATGGAGGAACACAAATGGAGAGAACCATTTAATGAAGAATTCAGAAAAAACCTAGCATTCATGAAGCAGATTCAAAGAGATTATCAGGAAATTAAAGACTCCATAGAAAGCTGGCAAAATTGCTTGAAAGAAACCAAAGATAGACTATCAAAAATTGAGCACAGGCTTGCAATGTGGGGTCATGAAAGGGAAGATCTCTTAAAAATAACAAGGGAGCAGGCAGTAAAGATACAAAGACCGGAAGATGACAGAGGATCTATAACTTAAGAATAAAGTATGTGAATGAAGAAGCAGGAATCAAAACAGAGGACTTACAATGGATATTCACAGAAATTATTAAGGAAAATTTCCCAAGCATAGAAAAAAGAAATGATATG
>PVJX010009784.1:0-59690 GCA_004027295.1 Dolichotis patagonum
GCTGAGCAAGGTGGCCCAGTGCAGGCCTGGCTGACGCGGTAGTGCAGGGTGCTGCATGGTGCACTCCCAGGGCTGCAAGGGAAGAGTAGTGAATGTCCCATGGGCCCTGATAGCCACCATGCAGCTGCTTGGGCCATCAGAGCATGTCCATGTGGTTCTCACCCTGCAGAGACTGCCTGACATGGCCCTGGGGCTGGGAGGCCAAGGAGGAGGGGCCGGAATCCCAGCTGTGACAATAGTCTCAGAATGATCAATTTGGGGTCCTTCCAACTCTGCCTTTAAAAAATTAAATAAGTGTGGTACTGTGCATCTATCCCAGCAACTCAGGAGGCTGAGGCAGGAGGATCATAAGTTCAAAGCCAACCTAGGCAAAATAATGAGCTCCCATCCCCCACTCTCCTAAAAATGAGGGTATGTTTTGTGTGTTTTTTTGTTGTTTTTAGGCAGGGTCTCATCAGACAGGCCTTGAGCACATTGCATAGCCCATACTGGCCTCAGACTCTTGACTGCTGAGATTACAGGCATGTGCCATCATGTGTGGTTTAAGAATATTCTTACGGTGCATATTCGTAGTAGAAAACCCAAACTTCTCCAGTGTCACTGGCTGTCCTCTGATCTCTGAGATAATTTTAATTTCTGAGCCTCTGGAATTTGTGCATCTTTTTGTGTATGTATGCATACGATCTATGTTGCAAGGCTCATATTGCTCTGGACTGTGCTGTTTTTCATTTGGCAATGTATCAGCATTTCTCCTCAGTGACATTTTCATGGATGCATAGTATTCCATCATATCAACTGATGAACCATGGCATGTTCCATGGCTGTCAAAGGCGCTTTCCCATTACCTTTGATTGCTAAGAGGTGGACATGGGCTGGGTCCCGCCTGTAAGTGTTTTCTGAGTCTGCAGAGCCTGAGTTGATGTTTGCTCTGGCTCCTCCCCAGCAGAAAACAGACATCTTGGCATGTCTGCTGCCAGGGCATAAGACGGGGGAGGGGTGCTCTGTGGCTTCACATCAGGTGTGGGCAGCTCTTCTCCTCCCTTCTTCACTCTGCAGGGCAGGCATCCCTTATTGACTTCCTGGTATCCAGGGGTGCTGTGGTGAATGCCACAGACTATCACGGCTCCACTCCGCTCCACCTGGCGTGTCAGAGGGGATACCAGAGCGTGACGGTGAGCAGGGGGCTCGGGAGCTGGGGGGCTCACCCTTGTGCGGTGGCTTTGCTGCTGCACCTTTTCTGGCCACACAGGCAGTACAGTGAAGGTGGGAGTTGGAGGCACCCACCTAGGTCCATGGAACAAAGCCACAGGTCGAGATGTGAAACTTCTGATCATCCAAGGGAAGAGAGGGTGGGACTGGAGGTGTTTTTCTTTAATCTGTAAACTTTTTGACAGGGTTGGGGCAGTGGTATGGTTTTAATAGTAGCACAGGTTAATGCTTGGAAGAGTATTGGGTTTAAGTTTTATTTTAGGTTTTGGAATATCAGCATATACATCATAATGAGACATTTTGGGGAATGGAACCCAAGAACAAACACAAAATTCACGTATGTTTCTTTTTAAAACATTATTTGTATGGGCACAAAATTCACTTAATTTCTTTAAAAACATTATTTGTGTTGGTGTGTATTTACAGTATATGATTCTTAGGTTTGTTCTATGGAATTGCTACATATATAATGTATTTTGACCATTTTGGTCCACTTTGTCCCCTTCTGCTCCTCCTTCAATTATATTTGTTTGTTTGTCTGTTTGCTTGTAGTCCTGGGGGTTTAACCCAGGGCATTTATACTGAGCTACATCACCAGCCCTTTTTTATATTTTATTTTGAGACACAGTCTAAGTTACAAGGATGCCCAGCTGGTCCCAAATCTGTGGTCCTCCTCCCTCAGCCTCCCAGAGTACTGCGATTACAGGCGTGTACCAGCACGCCAGGCTTCATTTATGTCTCTTAAATACCTTATATACCTACCAGAAGGCAATCTCGTACAGCATTTTAAGTGCTTCTGTATTTTGACTTCCACCCACCATGCGCAGTCAGGTATGGAATTTTCCATTTGTGCCAGTATGTCGGCACTCAGAAGTCTCAGATTTGGGGACCTGGGGCTGTAGCTTAGTGGGGGAGCACTTGCTGAGCAAGCACAAAGCCCTGGGTTCCATCGCCCCAGCACCACTCCTCCTTGCAAGAAAAGTTTCAGAGTGTGGAGCATCCTGATTTGGGATTGTGGATTAGGAATGTCCAGTCCATACAAATAAATAGAATTTAAGACGGGAACCAGTGACCTCCACCCATGAGACTGACACAAGAACACATTTCCCGGTGCCCTGCCGGACTCACCTGTTATCTTCTCTCCTTTGCCAGCTGCTGCTGCTGCACTACAAGGCCAGTGCTGAGGTGCAGGACAACAATGGCAACACCCCACTGCACCTGGCCTGCACCTACGGGCACGAAGATGTAAGTGGCACCTGCTGTTCCAGGAGTGGCTGTTTTCACTCTTTGTCACGCCTGGAGAAATGTGAACTTCTAGCTAGTTTAATGTGTTTTGTGTTGATAATGATTGGAACATGGGGTGTGTAATATTTTCAATTAAAAAAATTTAATGTATTACAGATGTTTTATTGAGGTAACAGAAACTAAAACTTAATTGCCCATTATCTTATCCTAAAATTAAATCATTTTCACTCATTTCTACTACCATCTGCTTCTTAACTTGGTGCATATTCAAATTTTCCATTTTATAAGTAACATCTAGGAATTTTATAGTTTCCATTTCTTCTTACCATTTTACTATGCTTGTTATTTTTTGCTATTAACTCTCCTTTTCCCCACCTTTTGTTTCCCCCAAAATTATAAAAAAATAGATAAATGCATGTGTAAAGTTCAGTCAGGGTTTGGGGTTAATGTACAAAAATGAGGTCATACCCTGTACACTTTTATGCAACACACTTTTCCATCATAATACCATGTCATCAAACATGAGCATAGATCTCACGTGGATAGCACAGCAATCCATGTGTCAAGGGTCTTCAAGCCCACATACAGGTTCAGCAACTGCGAGGAACACTCACAGTATAGTCGTGAGAGTTACAGCTGTGTTTATTATGATGAAAGGACATAGCAAAACCCTCCAAGGGAAATGGTGCAGGAATGAAATCTGGAGGAACAAGAGCAGAGCTTCAAACAGGCATCTCGCTGTGGAATCACACAAGATGTGCTGTATTCCTGCAGCGGTGAGCTGTGACAGCACACACAGAGTGTCTTCTACCAGGGAAGCTTATTAGGGACTTGGTGCCCAAGACTTTTATTGACACCCAGTCCTCTGAGCATCCTCTGGCCCAGAATTCCGTGCTCCTGGGGGAAAGCAGTATGTTCAGCATAAACTGCTTTGTTGTACAAAATAGTGCAGACCATTTGAGCCACCTTACGAGTTCAGGAACCATGGATCCCTCCCTGAATCTAGGACCCGAGGAACACTGCAGGCTGAGGGACAGTCTCATGAGCAGGCCTTTAAAGGAGAGCAGTCTCGGGCCTGCCATGGTGACTCGGGCCTCGACATGGAGACCTCACAGTTTCAGGCAGCTATTTCTCACTGATTGGCAGTTCTGTTCTTTTGAAAACAGCATGGTGTTCTGCCCAGGTGACACAGATCCTGCTGCTGTACTTTGTCTTGGTGCATGGGGCCTCTGCTGAAGTAGGACGTGGACTGAGGCTGTGGGGACATGGATGCTGCCTGACGCTTGGTGTGTTACAAAAACAGTGTCACCTTCCCATTTCCTCGCAGTGTGTGAAGGCTTTGGTCTACTATGACGTGCAGTCCTGCAGACTAGATATTGGCAATGACAAAGGAGACACGCCTCTTCACATAGCTGCACGCTGGGGTTACCAAGGCATCATAGAGACACTGCTGCAGAACGGGGCACCCACAGAGATCCAGAACAGGCTGAAAGAGACGGCGCTGCAGTGTGCATTGAACCCAAAGGTAGCTCTTGTCATCTCTGTGCAGCATGTGACTGTAAACAGTCAGTGTCCAGAGATTGGCTTCACTGGGCAAATGTGCCTAAAGGTGTGACTTGGCCTGCACACTCTCTGTTACGTTTGGGACATTGTTAATGGGTTTTACTTATTTAGATTATTTTCAGTTTTACTAGCGGTTTTTCTCAGTGTCATGTTAAGAGCTGGTCTGGACTGAGCTGGACTGGCCTCAGTGCTGTGGACTTCTTCCAAGCAGTGGACTAGGTGACAGTGGTACCCAGGGTGAGAGGAGCAGAGGCGAGGGAAGGGGAATAAAAGCAGGACATGCCCTAGTCTGTTTGCCATCACTTCTTCAGCTTCTAGAAGCTTTGTTTTCTTTCTTTTTTTTTTTTCATTCTTTTTGCACAGGATCTCACTATGTAGTTCAGGCTGGCCTTGACTTCACTATGTAGCCCATGCTGGTCTTGAACTTGCAGTGATCCTCCTGCCTCAGCCTCCTAAGTGCTAGGACTTCAGACATGTGCCACCATGTCTTGCTAGAAGCTTTATTTTCATTTGGCTAGCGTTGAACATTATTGGGAATAGTTTCTTCCATCAGTGATTTATAATGAGCTTGCATACCTTTTTCTGGTAGTGATTTCTAGAAACATGTTTTGGCAACTTGCATGGAAGTGCCCATTGCTCATTAGCGGGTGGGGAAGAAGGCAGCTCATGGGGACCAGTTCCTTATGTCTGACACCCAAGTACCATCCTGGCAGAAAGAGCACCCTGGGAGAAATAGGTTGGCGATTTGCCAGTGGAAGACATTGCCACTGCTTCTCCGAAGTATTTGTGGCTCATATAAGTGACTCTGTTTTAGAACAAGGCTCCAATTGTCCCCTCGCACATGGGTCCAACTTTCTGCCTTTTGATGTTTTACTGGCTTGCTCTGATTATTTCCAATTCAGGGAGTTCCTTTATCTTATTCACATCTTTTTCCAGGAGTAGCACAGTTTTCATCTATTTTTAAACTTTATTGAGGTTGAAATAGAAAAGGCTGTGCATATTCCAGATAGACAACTTGATAGATCTGGAGTTAGGTACAGCCCCGCAAAGCCATGCCCACAGTCTGTGCTGGAAACATTGCCATCACCAGCAAGCCCCGTCCCATTATTTACTGCTGCTGTTTCTGTGTGTGATAAGAATGCTTAGCATTAGGTCTACAGTAGCACTGGTTTGGAAAGGTTGCACCCTTGCTCCTGGCTCCAGGGACCCCAGCTGTGCTGTCCTGAACATGCATAAGGTCCCAATTGCAGCAGCCCAGAAGACTGAGGCATGCTACCCTGAGCCAACATTGAGACGCCCCAGTAGGGGAGTCCTCTGTCACTGTGGTTGTGCAGAGGCCTGTCTGCAGAGAGAGCCATAGAGGAAAGAACAGGCTGTCTTCTTGCCGACTCTGGACTTTCCCTGCTTGAGGCCAGCAGGTCCCAGTATGAAAGTCACACTTGAGGCTGTGGACAGCAGGCTGGGGCCAGACAGCTTTGAATGGAGCAATGTGATACAAGGGCGTGGGCGTGATACTGACTGCATTCCTACTGCACCAGGCCTCGCTTTGCCATCCGTCCCAGGGCATGGCTGGACCGCAGGACCTCAGATTTTTGCTGGCATTCTGTTGGGACAGGTGGGCAGAGAGACTGTGGGTGATGATTCTTTGTTACTGGTCATCTCATTCACTGCTCTTCATGCCCCGTGTCGTGCTAGATCTTGTCTATAATGGAAGCCCATCATCTGTCCTTTGAAAGGAGGCTGAAGCCTTCTGAGGTGAGTCGGTGGGCTGCGCTAGCTGAGGAGATTAGAGCTCCAGGGCCGTCTGTGGCCCTCGTGTCTTTGTGCCCCTGACCCTTCTCTCTTCTGGGCGTGCTTCCTACAGGTCCCTACACTGTCCCCTCAACATTCTGTGGATTGCATTAGCCAGGGCTCCTCCACCTCCAGTTTCTCCTCCATGTCGGCAAGCTCTAAACAAGAGGAGCCCAAGAAGGACTACAGAGAGGTGAGCCTTCCGACAGGAGAATGGTGGAGCAGACCTGGTGGCTCTTGGGTCATGGTGGCCAGTTAAAGTACAATAGCCTGAACTGGGGATGGTGGTGCATGCTGTAATCATGGCACTCTGAGAGGCTGAAGCAAGAAGATTGCAAGTTTGAGTCCAGCTTGGGCCACTTAATATCTTAGTGAGATCATGTCAAGAAAAAGTACTTGGGATAGGGACAATGGCAGGGGTCACCAAGGATGTATCTCAGTGCAGAGGCTCTGGGGAGAGGCCAGTTCTACAGAGGCCAAGATCAGTGCCTTGGTGATGGCCCAACCGCACCTCATGTTGCTTTTCACTTCTGGGTCCCCCAGGGTACTCCTTCAGCAGCTTGCTGAACTGTGTATATGAGAGGAGAAAAAGACAGAGGCAGAGAGAGTATATGCTAAGGAAAATACAAGCAAAGCTGCCTGCAGTTCACTGATTTGAGACCTTTTGCAAAGCTCTGCTCTCCATCCCAAACCCATAAGCACCCCGACTAATGATCTGATACATGCCACCCCTGACTGCTTAGCGACTTTAGGTAAGGAGTGACTCGACCCTAGCATTCCCAAGACCCACGCCGTGACCTGTTCTTGGAGGCCCAACCAGCTTAGCCTGTGCAGAGCAACCTCAAAGAAAGCCAGTAGACGGTCCACAGGCTAACAGAGGCCTGAAAGTTTCCTTGAGTGAGGATATCCACCCTCCTGTGCCCTCAGCTGGTAGTTAATGAGAGCAGAGTATGTGCAGTTCTGAATCACAGGGTGCCTGGCTTCTTAAAAAGCAGTATATACCACAGTCACCATCATCTCACCTTTCTACAGGCCAGTAACTAAGAGCTTTGATGGTTTTGTTTGGTTTGTTCCTATTTGGAGACAAGTCTCACTGTGAAGTCCAGGCTGGCCTCAAACTTGAGTTCCTCCTGCCTCAGCCTCTTGAGTGCTGAAACTACAGGTATATGCTGTCGTGTGTAGCTAATAGTTATGTTCTATGTGCCTTAAATGGCAATGGATTTTTCTCAGGATGCTATTTTGGAGCAATTTTAGGGATGTTTGAAAGGTATTAAATAAGCCATTAAACGCATCAAGAGACAGACAAAGGCTATTGTTTTCAGAATGTTTCTATTATTTCTTGTTATTTTATTATTAAGATCATTTTTCTAACATTCTTCTTTTCCTTTTATTAAGGTAGACAAACTTTTAAGAGCAGTTGCTGATGGAGACCTGGAGATGGTGAGTCTTTTGACAAGTACTTTAAGAAGCTAGAGCTTGGTCCAAAACAGCTACACCTGTGTTTCCATCGCCAGTCGCGAGCTTTGGGTTCTTTGCTCAGTCTGCATCAGACGAGGTGGTGCGTGCATTGTGTGGCTGTTAGCAGCAATGTTGTATTTTCCAAACGAATAAGGAGGCATAGAATGAAGACATGCCTACTCCAGGGATGGTGAGATGTGGGGAAGACCAGACCATGCCTGGCGGCCTAGAGAATGCAGGGTCATGGGGAGAGGAGGAGATGACAGAGACCAAGGCCCAGCCCAGAGCCTGGAGTGGGGCTGCAGTGGGAGGCGGCTCTGACTCTTGGGATGGGGCTGTGGTCTGAGGCTTGGGGCTCTGACAGTCACAAGCCAGGTAGTGGCTGCTCTGGGTTGGCAGCTGATGTGACTTGTGGGAAGGGATCTGTCCTACCGTCACTGCCAAAGGACAGGGCATATCTGATGAGACTGGGGACAGCAGAGATAGGTTGTGGGAGATTCCTAAGGGCAGTTTCCCCTGGCTTTCCCTTGGCTTGCTAAAGGGAGTACACCGTGTGTGTGGTCCTGAGCATGGAACCCAGGGCTTTCACGCTGATTTGCATCCCCAGTCCTTTTTTGTTTTGAGACAGTCTCAATAAGTTGCTCAGGCTGGGCTGGAATTTGTGATTTTTCTGCTTTAACTTCGAAAAATGCTTAGATCATAGGCATGCACTGCCATGGCCAACCTCTGTCTGCCACCTTTAATGGGGCAGTAAATGAGGAGCTTACCCATTTAAAGCTGTGAGTAAATCATCTTCTGTGAGAGCTGAACAGTGATATGTGTTTCAAGACTGCTTTTCACTGAGTAGCCTGAGGTGGTGGACAGAAATTGCTTCAGTCCGATTCTTCCCACCTCTTGGATGCAGAATCTAAACATAGTCATTGGTGTACTGGTCTTCGCCTAGAGGCCCCTGTGAGTCTGAGAGTGACACGTAGAGCCTCTGGGGAACATGAGTGTCAGCATCTGGCCAAAGCTGAGACCAGCTCAGGATCACTCCGCATCCTTTGTGGAACCAGAGGCGAGTGCCAGGTGTGAGCCAGGCACAGCCCGAGCGGAGAAGTGCTGGTGACTGTACCTTGTCCTGGTGCATCTGCTCTGTGAGGCAGCAGGTAATGGACAAGACAGTTGCCCAGTGACCTGAGTCGTCCTCAGACTGATCTCACATTTGATTGCTGTCCAAGCCCCTACCCAGGTCACCTGCCCAGCAGGCTCCTACCCTGATTATTTTCCCTTCTTCTCTCCAAGAGGAACTGCATGTGTTACCTAGGCTGGTAGATGAGGTGTGTCCCTTGGGGAGTGTTCATTATCAGGGACATGGAAGAGACCTAGAATGCAGAGGGGTGACACCAATAGAGGTCCTCCCGAAACAAACTGTCCCTCCTACAGGAATGTGCTGGCTTTCAGCACTTAGAACCAGGCCTAGAAATGCGTTAATGTGATTATTCTCTAGGCATCTGCCATCCTAGAAACCAGTCTTTCTGGAACATAAATTTGCCCCGTTTGAGGGTCTAGTGTGATACTAGCAGAACACACTGGTGTGGAGTCCAGGCACCTGTGAGTGGGTTTCACTGCCCAACTGGTTGTATGCTGAGCTGGTGGCCGCCCAGGGCACATGTTCCATCAGGTAAGGAGGGCAGGCTCTGGAGCTGCCTATGGGGCGTGGGATGCACACAGCTAGGGAACTTAAGGGGACAGACTGCAGGCGCCAGGACTGCTCTGAACGCCTGCCCTTGAGGCGGCACCAGCACACCCCTTTGTAAGGCAGAGGAGAGACCAGCAGGAGCCGCAAACATGACAAGTAAATCCCTCTCCATCCTCTCCGGATGTGCACCACTGTGTGTGACTTGGAGTTAAGTTTTATTCGTGGAAATTAGAAAGGCCTGCGCACAGGTGGGTCTGCGGTGGGAGCAGGAGCCATTTATAAACTGCTGTGGTGGCTGAGGAAGGAAGTGCAGCCCCTACGTGGGAGCAGGTCAGTGTGTGTGGATGGCACCATAGCCTCTAAAGGCACCGAGGGTACCTTTCAGCTCCCGCGTCTCCTTCCTCTCCAAAACTAGGTGCGGTACCTTTTGGAGTGGACAGAGGAGGACCTGGACGAAGCGGAGGATGCTGTCAGTGCGGTGGATCTTGAATTCTGTCACCCCCTATGCCAGTGTCCCAAATGTGCTCCAGCTCAAAAGGTTTGGCTCTGCCTCTGTTGTTAGGGGTGGGAAGGCAAATTCTTCTTTCTACCCCTAGAAAAGTTCTCTGTTCCTCAGCCAGGTAATTATTAAGGCGCCATGAGTAAGTGTCTGTTGAGATGTGCTGGGGACTAACTAGCTTTTGGTGGGAAGAAATCAGTACCAGGGCGGGATGTGGCTTGGGCTGTCTGCGTTCTGTGATGGCAGCTGTCTGGGCCGGCAGAGGCCCACTGCTTAGGTCTCAGCTGCGCTCTGGGGCCCAGTATCGAGGCAGGAGTTTAGGAATGGATGTGCCCGAGGGTGTCTGTCCCTGTGCTGGAGTTCCCTTTGCTCGGTTGCTTGGTTCACCCTTCCTGGGGATCCCTGTGCCAGTACAGAGAGGTCCTTTGGACCTTTAACTCAATTATCCAAGGGTATCTTACAAAACTATAGTAAGGAAATTCCAACTAGAAGGTGAATGTAACCCACTGATCTTAGTTGAGACTTTCTCATACCTGTGGCCACCTACAGGTTTGCACATCTACTGTAACATTCGAGAAGAGCTTTCTCAACAGAAGAATCACTCTGTCCTTTCTAACTGCACCTAACCCTCTCCCTGCCCCCCATCCCATTTGGCCTGACCCCTGGAAACCACTGATTGGCATGTGCCTGTCCCCCCAGCTACTCAGCGCTGAGAGTGCTGGGAATACAGATGTGCACCACCGTGCGGGGCCTTGAGTTCGTTTTCGACAAGGTGTGAACTTTGTGTTGAAGGTTTTTGTTTGCCTATGGATGTCCACTTGCTCCGACACCTCCGCAAAGCAGCTTTTGCACCTCAGTGGTGCGCGTCTGTTTCTGGGTTCTTTGCTGTGTTCTGTTGATCAGTGTGCCTCACCATTAACGCAGTCTCCATTGCTGAGGCTCTGTAGTAAGTCTTCCTACGGGGGAGCAAGTCCTCCTAATCTGTTAGTCTCTGCTGGGACTGCGGTAGCTCTTCTAGGGCCTGAGCCTTTCCATCTACATCTTATAAGCTTGCATATGCTTACAAGAAAAAAAAAGTCTCTGGGATTTTGATAGGAATTACGTTAAATCTATAGGTTGATTGGGGAAAAAATAACGTCTCTGTGATGCGGAGTCATCTACGAACATGGCTACCTCTCCAAGTACTTGGGCCTTGGATTTCTTTCAACCTTTTGAGATTTGTAGCACGCATACCCTGCCTCTTGTTAGCTATTTGCTTTTGAGCAGTTGCAAATGGTGTCATCCTTTATGCTCTGAGAGAATGATACAGCTTAAAAAAAAAAAGACAGCTGTGGGGTTACTCTAACCTAAGAATGCTGAAAACGACAGGTTTTGTTCACCTACAGCTTTCATTTGAGGCTAAGCTGGCCACTGAGGTGTGCAGCTTTCTATCTGTCCCCAGACCGATTTCCTCAGGCGGCTGCTGTGACAGACAGGGACTGGAAGGCAGGTACTGCTCCTAAGGAGCCTGGTGGACGGCGAGTCGGCACCCGTGCCTGCAGCCCGCGCAGCGCTTTGTCCTTGCTTCCCTTCGTGCTGTGGTTGACCTACTCACTGTGCTTCTCCACCTCACGGTTCTCAGGTTGTAGCAAGAGATGGAATTCTACAGTGAAATACTGCTAGAATTCATTGGATAAAGCCTTACACTCCCTGCTTTTAAAACCTTCCGATCCTTTTCCATTTTGTAATTTCTCAAAGACATGACACTAAATTGCTTCATGTCTGAAACTGTTAAAATCCCCACCCCAACCACTATCTTCTTCTAGCACAGTGGTGTGTTTAGAATTCATTTTACAAAAAAATTCTTCATTGAAGGTAGTGTGGTGCTTCATAGATCTAATCCCAGCATTTGAGAGGCTGAAGCAGGAGGATTAAGTTGGAAGCCAATTTGGACAACATAATGAGGCCCTGTCCCAGAAGACTGCAAGTCACAGAAACTCTTTCTTGAGATGTGACTTACATGCAGTAGAGTGTATGCACGTAGAGTTCACACGCAGTGAGCTGCTAGAGGTGTGCAGACGGCCACACAGTCCAGGTGGGGAGTGTGCCCCTCCCGGGGTTCCTACCTGCTGCTTTGCAGTCAGTCCTTTCGCCTTGTTCCCCTGCTGCAGGCACCTGTCTCTGGAGATTTAGTTTGAATTTTCTAGAATTTTATGTGGAATTGGAGTCATAAAGTACAAGCTGAGTATCACTTCTGCTTGGGACCAGAGGTGTCTCAGTGTTTTAGATTTTGAAATATTTGCAGAGACTGAACATCTCTAAAAGAAACCACTAATGTCTCAAAGAGGTTGTTGTGTTTTCCACCGCCAACAGCAGTGTGAGAGTTCTAGTTGGTCTACATGTGGTTCATCACTTAGTGTTTGGACTTTTTATTGGGAGCCACTGTGGCGCAGGCACTGACTGTACCAGTATTAGTGTGCATGGCGAGGCTCATGATGGCCAGAAGCAATATCCTTTTTAGAAATATGAGGGGGTATTTCATATCGTGTGTGTGTTTTCCTTATTTGCTCTCGATTTCTGAGGTGCAATTTACTTACAGTAAAATTCAGCTGTTAACGTATGGTTTAATGTTTGTTAATCTGCGAGGGCTCTGTAAGCAGTGTTTGCCCTTTTCATTGCTTGTCATCCTTTCCAGCGTCGTTGACTGAGAAGCCACTGTGCATGATAAGGGGTTTCATGATAAAAGTGAAGGAGAGGAACGGCAGTAAGCAATGCGCGTTCCGTGAGCTCTGACAAAGGTGTGCACAGCCTTGTGACCCCACCTCACTGCCCTGTCACGCACACTGCTCCCTACCTCCTCGTCCCTGAAGACCACCGCTCTGCTTCTCACCCCGCCGTGCTGTCATTCTTCACCCTGGTTTGCATGTTCCTGAGAAACATCTTTAGGTTCTTAAAGACTGAGGGTTCATGTATGTGTCTTTTGTGTGAAAAGGGCTCTTCAAATCTTCTGCTTCTTTATTTTTTAAGATGGACTGTCTTCTCCTGTTTTCTTTTATATTAAATTCTGGTTGGCTCAAGTACTTTGAGATATATATATTGTAGACACTTTTCCCCATTCGGCAACTTGCTCTTTTATCTTCTTAATCATATCTTTCAAAGAACAAACATTTAAAGTTTTTAAGTCCAGTTTATCAAACTTTTAGTTTTTGTATATTCTCTAAGGAATCTTTACTCTAGTAAAGATTATTTCTTTCTTTTCTTTTTTTTTGACATGAGGTCTCAATATGTAGCGTGGATTGGACTTGAACTTACAGTGTAGTTAAGGTTGACCTCGAATTTATGATCCTCCTGCCTCAGCCTCCTAAGTGCTGAGATTACTGATACGTACCACTGTGCCTGGCTAAGAAGCTTTATAGTTTATAGCTGAGCATGCTGGTACCTGCCTGTTATCCTAGCATGCAGGACGCTGAGGCAGGGGGATTATTGCAAGTTTGAGGCCAGCTTGGGCTACATATTGAATCAAGACGAGCCTAAACAACATAGTGATACTTTCTATCTAAATAAACAAACACACTTTGCAATTGTAGCTTTTACTCATCTGTGATGACTTTTGATTTGTTTGAAAGGAGCAAGGGCTGATGTGCCACATTCCCGTGTGGACATTCAGTTGCCCCAGCATCGACACAGACATCCCTTTTTGACGCGCCTGGTGTAACAGGGCATCCTTTTAGCAGGCTTGCTTTACTAAAACTAGGAGTTAATCTTTTGGTGTACCACACCTTTCTGAAGTAACGGGTTCACCTAGAGACATGTGATCCTGGATCCCACTGTGATTCCACATACTGCATAGAAGGGAGGATGGAGGGCAGATGGTTTCTGTTCCTTCAGCTTGACTTGTTGGACATTAATGAGACTTTTGTTTCAACTTTCGAATGTACTAGAAGCTGGCCAAGATTCCTGCTAGTGGGCTCGGGGTGAATGTGACCAACCAGGACGGCTCCTCCCCGCTGCACGTTGCTGCTCTGCACGGTCGGGCGGACCTCATCCCCCTCCTGTTGAAACACGGTGCCAACCCGAGTGCCAGGAACACAAACCAAGCCGTGCCCCTCCACCTGGCCTGCCAGAAGGGCCACTTTCAGGTATGGGCTGTCTCTTAGGTGGCCTACGAGGTGCTTGCTCCTGGATGAAAGCACCAGTTGGGACCGGTGCATAGAGGGCCAGGGCTCAGGGTCAAGGCACGCAACTCTGGTCCTCTCCAGGGTAATCAGCCCCGCTCCACTGCCATTTTTACATCTGGGGGACCCAGGGGTGTCATTCTAGGTTGTCAGGTGTTGGGTTACCCTACCACCTTTATGGCTGTGCCAAACAGTTCAGTACTTCCTAAAGGCATGGCCCCACAGGAGGGGTTCAACAGAAGTTGGGACTGATGAATCCTGTGGTGTGGGTGGTACCTATGTGAATGTTTTTTCATTTTCCTCAGTTCCATTGTAAGCTTATAGACTTGAGTCTGTCTCTCCCTGAACTCCTAGCAGAGTGCTTCTGGCACCAGCCCCTAATCTGTTAGATTGGAGTTGTGAACCCAGCTCTCCATAGGGAAGGGGTAAAGATGAAGTGGAAACACTAGTACCCAGCACACTGCCTCAGAACACGTGTCCCCTCCCTCTCTGTTGCTGTCCTTTCTCCTGAGGGTCAGCGTGTCTGAAAAGCCTCAGTAAGCTTAGAGAAGAGTCAAAATTTCAAGTTAGAGGATTTCTTCTTGCAAATTTTAATTAAGGCTGAAATTTTCTCTCCTCCGGCCTAGGTGGTGAAGTACCTACTGGATTCTAATACAAAACCCAATAAGAAGGACTTAAGTGGAAACACGCCCCTCATTTATGCCTGCTCCGCTGGCCATCACGAAGTCGCAGCACTACTGTTACAGGTCAGGGCCCTCCCCACGGCCCCATGATTCTGCCAGGTGGGCGGATAAGGACCCAGCGTCCACGCTGTGAGGGCTGCAGCACTGAAGACTTCGGCTGTTTTTCTGAAGGTCTGGGCCTCGCCTGCTTTCCCACTTGCTGAACTGAGGTGCTACCTGCAGTGCAAGTCAAATGGCCTTGCTTCTCTGCCACTCTGGCCCACCCTTGCTGGATGTTACACTGTCCATGGCAGAACAGAGTCTAAAGCAGTGGGAAAACCGGGCTTGTCTCTATCCTTGCTGCTCAAAGCAACTCATTTTGGTGGACTTTTAATTGATTAACATTGTTTTTTTTTTTTTTTTTTTTGGTACCGGGGATCGAACTTAAGACCTTGCGCTTGCCAGGCAGGTGCTTAAGCCACTGAGCTAAATCCTCGGCCCCTTGGTGGACTTTTAAATGAGTGTGTTTAGATTACCCAACTGTTTCCCATTTAATGTAGAAAACTTTATTATAACCTAGATTTTTAATGGTCAGGTAAGTCTGGATGTACCACAGTAGTTTTAAAAATATTTTTGTGATGCTGGGGATTGAATCCAGGAATATTCTACCACTGAGCTACATCCCGCATACCCTTTTAAAACACCCCAAGACAGTCTTGCTAAGTTGTCTCAACTATACTTGACCTTGTGATCCTCCTGCCTCAGCCTCCCCAGTAGCTGAGATTATAGACATGTGCCACTTTTTTTGAACTATTACTGACCTGTACATTTAAGTGGTTTCTGTTTTTTCTGCTATAATGATAAATGCTGCAGTGGACATCTTTTTTCTTGGTGTTATTTTTAGCACTATGATTTTCAGAATTTCAGAGATGCAGGAAAGTTTAAAGAATTTTATCATAAATATCCACATACATCACCTAGGTTCCGCATTTCCATTTTGTCCCATCCCTTTTGACTGTGCTGTTTCTCTTTCTAGCACGGGGCCTCCATCAACGCGTCTAACAACAAGGGCAACACGGCCCTGCACGAGGCCGTGATAGAAAAGCACGTCTTCGTGGTGGAGCTGCTTCTGCTTCACGGAGCATCGGTGCATGTCCTCAACAAGCGGCAGCGCACAGCTGTAGACTGTGCAGAACAGGTGAGCAGGGACAACCAGAGATCTGGGGTCCCACGCTCCCCTGCAGCTCACAGTACTGGAGTAAGATTCTCAATAGCCACAGTCACTGAGACCTTGGGAACTGGTGTGCCGGACACCTGCTCGTGTCACCTGTCGGGGCGGCAGCTCAGGAAGCCGGAACCATCCTTTTGTGGGTAGCCTTCCAAGGGCACCTCGATAGGTGCCCTCACGTGACACTCTCACTGTGCAGCCAGTGCCAAGGGGAGTGGTGAGTTACACCACCACCCTGCTTCTGCCGGTTCCTGTAGCTCAGTGTAGAAAGCACGTTGAATTCGTGGGTTTCAGACTCCTCGAGTTCTGTGAGAAGTGTGGTTGCAGTTTACCCCTTTCCAGTGTGGTGGGTATTTGTCATGGACAAAAGTGAGGCGCCCTCATCTCTTGGGAGAAGGTAGCTCTTCTCTTTTTTTTTTTCTCTTTTCTTTTCTTCCCAATGAGTATCTAGTTTTCTACTCAGAATGGACAGCTAGTAAGGCTATTAAATGATCCAACTGGGATTCTGAAGTCACCATAAATCCAGCTTAACCATGGGCCTCTTGATTTTTAATTTTCAGTGACCTGTCTTTAACAGGTCACTTTAGTTCAGTACTTTTTCAAGTGATGACTGTGTTCTACTGAGTACTTACTATGTGGTGGTCCTATTATCACCAGGCCAACTACATGAAGCAGTGACAGTCACAGCCCTGAGTACCCTACAGAGGACATAGCCAGGTTGCAAACACAGGGTTGCTTTTACCACTAGGCTTTATCGCCTCAAAATTTTGTTTGTAGTCATTTTTTTTTTAATTTAATTTGGCCCAGCCACACCAATACTAACACTTAAAACAAGTAATAACCTAAGAAAAAATAAAAAAATCATGTTACATTTTCCCTTTTAAATTGTAGAATTCAAAAATAATGGAGTTACTTGAAGTAGTGCCAAGCTGTGTTGCCTCATTAGATGACGTTGCTGAAACAGACCATAAGGAGTACGTGACTGTTAAGATCAGGAAAAAATGTAAGGACTTAGATTCTTTAATTCTTCACGGGGTTTATTTGGAAATTCATGGGTTGCTAAAGGTTTTAACTATGAATGTGAAATGTAATTGTAGATGTGACAGGAAGGGATACAGAAACCACAGAAATGTATGTCACATTCTGATTTTTCAGTTTGTTTTTAAATTAGCTTTCTGGCTGATTTTTATATTTCCTGAGGAGATAAGGTAGATACTCTCAAGCTTGTCTGCAGGTTTAGGCCCCACTTACCAAATGGCAAGGAGGATAGGCCTCTAGTAAACACTCTCATGCCTCATGTGCCAAAGCCAGACTGTGCACATTTCCTGGACATCCAGGGTGATGCTACCTTTAAAATCTTTTTGTTTGCCTGCCTGGTTTTCAAGCTAGACAAGTGTTTTAGTGCTGGGCTATCACCCCACCTCAGCAGATGCACACAGGTTGATGGTAATTAGAACAGTAGCAGGCAAATAGCTGAGGATTAAGTCTTTTTTTCCTGAAAGTGAAAGAAAGGATTCCTGTTCTCCTCTCTTAAAATCACATTATGCATTCGCAGCGCAGTGATACACATAACCTACTCATGTTCTTGGTGACCCTGAGGCTGCTGTACCATAATCAGCTGAAATGTCAGTGTATTAAGGATTTACAGTTTTGTTTTGCAAGGGTTCACATGATAGGTATCCAATATGTTTCTTTAAGCAAATTGGATGCTTAATTTTCTATATTTTGTTAAACTAAATAGAATAGGACATTTGAACCACTTTGATTTCAAACATTTATCCTTTCATTTACAGGGAACTCAAAAATGTATGATCTACCAGATGAGCCTTTTACAAGACAGTTTTACTTTGTTCACTCAGTTGGTCAGTTTAAGTGAGTATAAAATTCAGGTTGATTTCTGTGGGTTTTTTGGGTACCAGAATTGAACTCAGGACTTTGTATGTGCCAGACAGATGGTGTGCCGCTGCTATACCCCTGTCCAATTTCTGTGCTTTTGACCCTGCAGTTCATTTGAATGGAAGCTGTCTATAAGCCGCTTTTAATCCGCAGTACAGATGTCACCCAGTGCTGCCACCTTGTGACCAACCAGAGTGTTTCAACCCAATACCCCAAATACTTATTTTGGTTAATACTCTGTTTATTTTGGGTTTTAAGGAGGGACTTCAAGGGAGATTACAGCAAGAAATAGAAGTGTCCCTAATTTTACAGAGGGTTCTTTGTATGAGGCAAGTCATTAAATTCTAGCTTATAACCTTATTTTTAAAAAGCCTGCCTTTTTCAAATGTAATCCATGGTGTACGATTTTTTCTTGGTAGTTTCTTCATTAGTGGGGTTTCCTGCTAAGCAGTAGGGCTCCAACCAAAGCCACTGGACATTAAATATGATAGTAAAATTAGTTACTTTCATAGAAATCACTTTCTTTGAAAAGATGTTTAGTCTAAAATGTTAGGTACAATATTTATTCCAATATGCTCTCTCTCAGTGGCACTAAGTCACTTTCCTGAGACTACAGTAGCCTGTGAATTGGGCTTCTTTTCATAACTGACTAAATAATGCGGTAAGGAAATGGCCACATTCCAGTCTGGATAAACAGTCTGATACCCTATTTAGAGATCACTGTTTACCCAGTACTTCCCACTCTGCTCTCATTTTCCTTTCTCCACTTAGAGATACATTTTTAAACAGATCAGTGAGGTCTGTACTATAGCTGCGTGCCACTTGCAGGGCTGGGTGTGGCTCAGCAGTGCAGCACTTCCCTAACATAAACAAGGCCCTGAGTTTCATCCCTAGCACTGCCAAAAAACCGAGACCAAACAAAAAAGCTGCAGTTTTAATTGCTGCTAAATGTTACAGTGAAGGAAGTAATGGCATGAGGAGTGAGGAGCTGAAGAGTTATGAAAACATGGAAAGCACTGTGTGTGTGGCATGTGTAACACGCACATGTCATGCTGTCAGCACAGGGATGCTAGAGCTGGCATTATGCCCAGAGTGCTGAGCATGTGGTCCGACACAGCAGCCCTCAAAGGTGGCTGCTGTTGACACATCGTGGTTGACAGCATATAATGCATACATAAACTGAACCGTACCTTCTCTTTAGCCAGAGAGGCAAAGAGTCACACAAAAACAGTCACCTGCCAGAGCAGAGCAGACTGCAGACGGCTAATGAAGGAAGCAATGACCTGCCCGAGGAGAGGCCCGGACTGAAGCAGTCGGCTCCTGGGAACCGGCGAATGGTCCGCAGGCACACCGTTGATATTGGAGTCGTGCCCAAGGACCCAGAGACTGCTGGCAGCCTAACTGCCTCCCAAAAGGCTAGTGTCTCCCAGCCTCAAGAGTAACAGATCGGTCAAATTTGCCGCAAGTCAGCACACGAGATGACAACACTCAGCATGAACACAGCTTATACCTAAGTATACTTTTAAGTAACTGGCTTGAGACTTTGTCTTCAGAAGGTTCCCGACAGCTTTTCTGTGGCTAAAATAATAAATGTAACAAAAACTTTTCACCGTCTTTCTCCTTAAAGCTAATGAATACACTTGAAATGGAATGGACAAAAATTCTGTTAAGTGTCCAGCTCCTTCATCTGAAGTGTGTTTCCAAGTATCAGGATTTACTGGCTACAGGGAGAGGTTTCACTGTCAGATTCTGACCTCCTTCTACTGCAAGGTGCTAAACCTCTGTGATAAATTAGCAAACCCTGGGCCAAGAGAATCCCTTGTCTGAGATAAGCCAAGGAGAAGCAACTTACATTTCATAGTACTGTGGAGGCCAAGCAGAAATGTCACATCGAAACGAAGAAATAAATGGAACCTGGAAAATGTTCCTTTGCAAAGCAACACTTGAACAAAAAGATGTCTAAATGCCATTCTGACATTCATCTTGGTGAGCACATGTAAGAGCTGCTCTACACCATGCATACGGAGAAAGTGGGGTGTAGTTTTTCTTCTGATAGACATTTGGCCACTGCATGTACACATCTGTAGCAGTGTTCCCGGGAACATCCCTTCCGCTATGAACCACCTTCCTTAAAGGCTGGGGATGGGGCTCAGCGGCAAAGCACTTGCCTACTATCAGTGAGGCCCTGGGTTCAATCCCTTGCACCACCAAAAAACTGAAATAAAATTTAAAAAAGAAACTCCTAAAGGACACATCTAATGGATGGTTACTAGAGAGTAGATTTGGCACATCTTTCCTTAAATCTTTTGATTCAACTTCAAAACTTACAGCACAAACCAGGTCAATGTTACTTTAAGTTAGAATTTATTGCCATGTATTACTTTTTTATAAATTTCTATAGATTATACTGTTATTTTTTTATGTTACTGGCCTAAAGCTACAAACATAGGTTTGTCCTCAGAAAATTTTCAAGGAACTTTGTAATAGGGAAATGGTTTTGTGCACGTTCTTGGAAATACTTGTGTATGTATAGAAGGGAGGGACTGGTTATTTTTCTACAAAGTAATTTATGATTTCTAATTTTCTAATGTGCCTTGGATATGTGCCAAACGATGGAAAAGAAATAGTAAACTTTATGATTCTTGAGTGTGTCATGGTGTACTTTTTAAATGTTTTCTTATGGACAGGTTTCTGTCTGCTATGAACCGCTTTTTGTGTGGGAAAATGGTCCCCAGTAGACAGACGCGTATTTCATTTTCCAGGTATAGGTATGTGAAAAACACATAGCATCACTCCAAGTAGACTGTTTTCCACCTATCTAACCAGGGCTGAATTACGATAGTTGAGCAAACAAATAAATTAGTATAACCACTAAGAACATTTTAAAAATATTTTAAGAAACAAGATTGTCATAAAATTTGTTGTGGAATTTTGTACACGTAAATTTTGCTTTTGCTTTCGATTTACAGTGCTGAGGGGACAAACTACTTTGAGATCCACAGAGAAGTGTCTTTTTAAACTACAAGGATAACTATAATATAGTTTTTTACCATATTACTATAAGCAGCGTTGCTTTGCTTATTTTTCTTTGCTGTAATTTATTCTTCCCTTTTCCTCCTTTATTAATTTGCAGTGTTGCAGATTGAACCCAGGGCTTTCATACTGAACTACAACGCCAGCCCTTTTAAGAAATTTCAACACGAGGTCTTGTTAAGTCATTAAGTTGCCCAAGCTGGGCTTGAACTTTGCTCCTCCTACCTCAGCCTCCCAGAGTGCTGAGGTTACAGGTGTGACCACCACGCTGGGCTGTTTTCCTGCTTTTAAACAAAATGACATAAGTTGCTGTGGTTCTGTATCATCTCATCTAAGGAACTATGTCTTATACACTTTGTCAGGATAGTCTTTTTTTTTTTTTAATCGGTACCGGGGATTGAACTCACGATTGCGTGCTTGCAAGGCAGTGGCAGGAGCTTATACCACTGAGCTAAATCCCCAGCCCTGTCAGGATAGTCTTAAGATGGAAATACAAACATTTGCTGTGATCTAGTTACTTGGTTAACAGTATAATTTTGAAGCTTTCAGTGTGTGCTCACTACACTGGCTAGAACTACCTAATGAGGAAACAGGTTCTGAAAATTAAAGGACTGGTTTGCTTGGGATCTTGGAGCTAAGGTCAAGGCCTGGTTGGTAATGGCACCAAACTGGCACTTTCAAACTTGATGTGCCCTCACCTGGACACACAAGTGTCATGACCTGGATTGCCTATCTTTGGGGAAGAGTCCTCCTTGAGCTACTATACTGAGAAGCATGTTAAGGGACTGTCTCTATCACTTTTTAAACTTC
This sequence comes from Dolichotis patagonum, assembly GCA_004027295.1. Classification (NCBI taxonomy): domain Eukaryota; kingdom Metazoa; phylum Chordata; class Mammalia; order Rodentia; family Caviidae; genus Dolichotis; species Dolichotis patagonum. The sequence continues at coordinate 21,230 of PVJX010009784.1, forward strand.
TTTGTTTTTCAGTTACTTTCTCTACCTGAAAGAAAAACCAAACTTGATTTGATAGTTCAAAAACTGGTAATGCCAAAATTTAATTTAAAAATGGGTTTGAATTCAAAGTATTCCCAGCCACTGACTTAAATTAAAAAGCTTAGAATTACATCCCTGGAGAGTCCCTAGACTGAAATGCACTGCACCACTTGCTACTTCACAAACCTCTACCTTTGTATATGCAACCACTTTTCATTCTCAGGTGTCTGAGGAAAGTCTGACAACACTGAAACATGTTAGTAGCTGGCATCAGTAGTTTTTTCTTCTTCCTTTTTGCAGTACTTTGCTTGAACTCAGGGTCTCATATGTGCTAGACAAGCACTCTACAACTAAGCTACATCTCCAGCCCATTTAAAAAAATTTTTGAGCCAGGGTCTTGCTAAGTTACCAAGAGAAAGGAAACCTGCTGAGAATTTTCTACAGTACTAGCATTTTTATGTAAAAGCCAAAAGCAAAATTTAGAATTATTCTATGACAATCTTGTTTCTTAAAAAAGAAATTACTGTTCTTAATCGCTCTATACTCAACTCATTCATTTGGGACCGTGAAGGCACTTGCTCTAACACTGACAATGTGGTGCTGGGACGAACCAGAGCTTCCCACGTGCAAACCGAGTGCTCCTCCACTGGGCTACACAGCACTCCTCACCCCTCCGCTTTCACTGACTAGAACATAAACAAACACAGTATTAACAAATGTCAGCAGTGTGCTGACCAAAGTAGAGACTGGACTCATAAACCATACCCCCATCACTTTTCTGCTATTAACCCTTTTCATCTTATTGTTATAGAATTACTCCTGGACTGAGTTTCATAGGACTAAACATTTAAAAGTGTGTAACAAACAGCTGGTAGTTGTTTATGATTTAAATGATCAAAGGTTTTCATGACCTGGTGGAAGTGAAGCCCAGTATGAGCCAATACTTGCCTTAAGTCACCTGCAGCTCCATCACTTTAGAATACAAATCATGTAACAGCAGAACTGTCACAGCTGGATTTTAATTAGATGAGGATCACCTGGATAAGACTCCGTGACTAAAGGGCAATTAACTCCATTTGGCTAAACCTGGCCCTGTCTCCATGTACTTAATATGTAGAGAGCTGGCTAGGCTGTTGCCTTTCCATCCCTTCAGTTGGCTTTAAGTAGTGTAAACAGGGCTAGCTGGGGTGCTGATGCAAGTGAGGCGACAGTCCCCGTTTTCCTGCCCCATGACTCCCAAAACTGGTTGAGTCAGGCAGGATGAAAAGCAATGGCTCCAAGCTTGTCAAATGGATTTGAGCCTTGATATAAGAGGCTGTGACTTCCCAGAGCAGAAAAATTTGCACATCAGAGCTGAAGCACTGGCCACTGAAACATTAAATGCTACCTCAATTGTTATACAGATCGGTCTTTCTGCCTATCTTGCAGAGGTGATTGTAGACCTCCTAGCTAATCCAGCTCACAGTACTCAAGTATTTCCCACCATTCTCACACCTCAAGCCACTCTTCTTCACATGAATAAAATGAATGCTAGGCTCCAGGTCAAGACCTTTGTTCCCATAAAGCTTCATCCTGCTGGGCTTAGGGTCCCATGGCTCCCCATAATTATAAATATGCCTCAGTGTCTTTATTCTCGCTGTGGGTTGCACTGGAAGTGGTAAATTGAAATTAACTTACTGGAATTCCAGTAACTTTATTACAAATGTAAACTTCCCAGACCAGACAGGAGTCCAGTCCTTCCTAGAGGACAGGAATGGGCTATTAGAAGCCATTTCTCTTACAAACATGTTTACCACTGAATATTACTGCCAGTGTCCTTGTTATTTTATCAATAGAAGTACCACACTAGTTATTTTGGGTGGAAGCCATAACTTGTTAGGTAGCAATCTCAGTGCCTTTCAAAAACAGATTATGAAGAAACCAAACTAGGTGTTTTCTTCCATTAAATACATAAGCTTTTATTTTTCTTTATGATGTTTCCTCTACCTAATAAAATGTCATGCCTGCAAAGGACATACACATGCAGTCTGCCACATACTTAAAAGTTGTTTGTAGAAAGGGAAAATAATTTTTTTTTTTTTGGTACCAGGGATCAAACTCACGACCTTGCACTTGCAAGGCAGGCGCTTATGCTGCTGAGCTAAATCCCTCTCAAGGGAAAATAATTTTATTTTATTTTTTATCAGTACCGGGATCAAACTCATGACTGCGTGCTTGCAAAACAGGCACTTATGCCGCTGAGCTAAATCCCCAGTGGGAAAATAATTTTAAAAGCCAATCTTCTAGTCACTTGGCTGTAACACTAAAACAACTTACCCAAGTGCTTTACTTTGCATAACAAGTTTATTTTTTTAAAAGGCATATAGACAAAAACAAAGTAAACATTTAAACAGATTTTAACTTTTGTCCTAGAAGTACTCCATTAGGTTTCAGTCTTTAACCGTTTTTAGTTTAGTAATCATCATCTTCGTCAGAGTCCATTACTTTTCTTCTGTTGAACTAGAGGGGAAATTAAATGAGTGTCATAACATGTTTAATGAAGACTAAGTCTTTAGAACAACTTAGTGAGCAAAACAGGAAACAGTCAGAGGGCAAAAACCTTATTAGACCCCCTTGATGTATTTAGACTTTCTTCCCAAACTTCCATGTGTTACAACATGAAACTCTGTGAGCTGAGAGACTCTCTAATACACAGCAGCAGATGTACAGTTAACACTTAATATTTAAAACAGCAAGCAACCTTTTCTTTTGCCAAATGCATTTGGGGAAACTTACTTTAACTGTTGTTTTCTTTTCTGTTTGTTGGCTTACTTTTTCAAGGATTTCTATTAAACCTTGTTCTGAGACCTAGGATACCAGAAGGAAACAAACAGTCTCTTAGCAAAGTAAGTCATTTTCCAGTCTTTCTAGAATGTGGGAGAAGAGGTCACGAGGGAGACGGGTAGGGGAGGAGGTTCAAACTACTTGTGTAAGTTCCAAGTAATACTGCCCTTGATATTTCTCATCTGAGGAGGGGGGAACTATTAAATAGCTTCTAACACCTTTATCACCACTGGTAGACAATGCAAACCACAGCTGTAATTGTATTAAAAGATGGACACTTACTGCCCATGAGATGCTTACTTAACAGAGATGTCACCCTCAAAAGATCAACTGGTTGTGTCTCCCAGTGCAAGGATTCTCAGTGTGAGGGGCTCAGTGGGGAGCAGGGGGCTCTCTGAGGCAGATGAGGCCTGTGAGGATGCTGAAGGTTGAGGCTGCCAGAGTGCTACAACCCCAATGGCATTCACTCATTTGCAAAATGAGCCTAATTTCTACTATACTGGTAGAATTTTACTTGGTACTAAGAACAATCTTTGTTTCCAGTTTAACAATTTAAGCCATCCAACCCTAATAGTCACTGCGTCAGAGAGATACCAACAAGGTTTCACAGCAATGCCAGGATAGAACAGAGCATTTTAGGAAAGGCAATTATTTTTTAAAATTTATGGCACATATGACTTTTTTTGCCTTTAAAAATTTCTTTATAGGGTCAAACATTCTGTAATCACGTATGAATCTGACCTGGTGAAGCCATGTTTCGGGTAAAAAGTAGGTAACAGTAGGTAGAGTTCCCTCAAGAAAGCTCAAGCTTACCTTCCCACTTAGCTGTCCATATCTTGCCATCTGTATAAGGTAATTCTCTACTGCTTTCGTTTTTTCAGGCTTTACAAGTGCTAAGTTACTTACTAAAAACAAAAAAAATATGCAAAAGGTATCAAAACTAAATGTGCTTATCCCTTAAAATTAAGCACTGCCATTTCCAAAGCACTTCTCAATCTCATTTGCTTGTTTGTGGCTCTTAACCAGCACAGCAGGCAGAGCAGACGGTATTGTCATCATCTTACCATCGAGGAAACTAAAGTTCAGCCATGTCGGTATCAGGCAAACACACAGAGGTGGTATAGAGCTGGGGTTAAACTTGGGTCCTCAGGTTCTGAACCTCATACTTTCCTGTTTCTTATGTATGACTGCCTTCTGAAAGGCACTTTATCCACAGCTGCCTCTTTGCAATGCAAATGGGCTTCAAGTTACATGAGCATAAAGTAGTTCATGCTGATTTTAGTATTTTTCTTTTCTATGCTTTGTTGTTTATGGAAAACTCTGAACAGAACAATAAAACTGAGAATCAGCCCCTGAGTCCCCATCACTCACATCAAGTGTCTGCAACACAATGACTCTAGGAGCTGTTCCCTATAAATTTTACCTGAATGCCCTAGGAGAATATTTTGATAAGAAAAGAATTAAGCTGGAAATTTTAACAATGTTTTAAACATACTTCTCTAAGTTTATAAACTTTGTATTTCTTACAGATAACATGTATCTCATGTCTTTTTGGGTTAATACTTGATCTAGAGATAACAATAACTACATATATATCTCCCCATTCAACCAGCTCAAGCCAGTTTTATGGAAATAAAGGAATATAAAGATGCTTACACCTGGCCCGGGCTGACTGATCCAGAACTTGGGCTAAGATACTGTTTCTCATTTCTGCTTCCCTACAACAAAAACATAGGCAGAGCAAAATTAGATCTAAACTGTCAAATGCCTACTGAACACATAAAAAACCGTAACTCATTCAATATATTTCTTAAGAGATGCTTTTGCCTTCCAAGAGCTAGGTTTATATCATACAGATGAAAGCCTACCAGATTGGCAGGAAACCTCTTATTTTATAATTACACTGGAGATTCAGTTCAACCACTATTACCAACATTTATTACGTGCCTAGTGTGATACATGCCAGAAATATGTAGTAGGATTTCACGCAATTAGAAGGACCAAGCAATTCAGTTCATTTGTATAATTCCCTTAGCAATGAACCCAAGATTCATGGGAGCTACATTAAAGAGACAAAGGTGACAGTCACCCTGCTAGAACCAGATCCAATGTTTTACAGACTCAGTTGTACTTTTTTGGGTGGGGAAGGAGAATTAAAGTCTAACTCTGCAACTGTCCTGTTTATGCAAGTGGAAAACTAGTCCATGTTCACAGTAATGGTTTCAAACTTTAAGTAGATTTTTCATTTTTTCAAATGAAGCCCTTTTGCTAATAATATAGTAACACAAAAGGAACAGCAGAGATGCTTGAGTTGAACTGGGGTGCAGAGGTGGGTTATGCCAATTATTCATCTAAGCTTAAGAGCTAGGGCTCATGGAATTAAACATGGCACTAAAGGCCATTTCCTCATAGAATCGGAGTATCTTGGTTCTGTCATGATCTACTGAATGCTGCTTTCTTTTTTTTCTTTTAAGACCAGGTCTCACAGTGTAGTTCAGACTGGCCTTGAACTCACTACTGTAGTCCAGGCTGGCATCGAAGTCACAGTGATCCTCCTGCTTCAGCCACCCAAGTGCTGGGATTACAGGCATGCACACCAGGCCTGCAAATATTTAACTAAATCTAAAATGTCCCACAGTTTTATGTATCTCTGAGAATGAATAAAAAAAAAAAAAAAACACCTGTAGATGAGAGGTCTATTAAGAGACCCCAGTCAAAGCTGGGATATCAAAAGAGAAACAGCCTCAGCACAAGGGAAACGGGAAATAAAGAACAGCTGAGAGGCGTGCATTTGTTTAGAAGAAACAAAGTTTCTCTGAGACTTTCAACTTGAAGCTAATTTAGTTTTGCAGCCTTGCTGACTGAATTCACAATGCCTGGGAGGAGGCAAGAGAAAAATCTCAAGCAAAGAACTTAATTTTAAAAGCTTTCAGATTCAAAATTTGCTCAAGAGATGGTACAGGGAAACGTAAGGCTTCTTTGGAAAGATACAGAAGAAAACCAATCAACTGTAAATGCATTCCGATTTCTGATTTGAAATTGTAAGAAAACACACTTCTTAGAATCAATGAAACTCTAGTAACTTTACTGTCTTTGTAGCACTACTCCAGGTGCTCACATCACTCTTCTCCTGAACCTGCTCTGCAGACCCAGTACATTACCTCACCCAGTGCAGGTACTCTACTGAATGAATGGCATTAAAAGACAGGACATGGTGTTAAAAGACAGGACAAGGGGGTGGGGAAATGGAGAGCTGGTGAATAAATGTAGCTTATGACATGAACCAAGAGAACACTACAGAACTATACAATTAAACAGCTGTGATAGTGAATTTTTTTAACAATTTAAAAAAAGATGGTATGATAGAATAATCAAATACTCATTCAGTAAACCTGCCACTGGGAATGGGATGTCTCTCCATTTATGTTCTGGGATAAAAGAAAAAAAGTGTAAGTTAGTGTCTATTGGACACTTGTTGTTAGGCACTATACCCATGTAACTCTCACAAAAGCCCTATCAGGTACAGTAGTTTCATCATTATGCATTTAACTGTGTAAGGCAACCAGTTAAAAACAGAAACAAACACCAACCAATAATTGCAATTCAGGAAGTTAAATGGGGTTCCACACACGTATTTAATTAACAAAAAAACCAAAGATACCCTGATGACAATTCAAGGGAAGATCACTATGCCAGGAAAACCTTTAAGATTCACACACCTGTTAACAGTCCTAAAGAGGGAAAAAAATCCAATTGGTGAAACTGCCCTGCAAAAGGTTCAGATTTCCAGCTCATACCTGTTCTTTGCTTCCTGTTGTGCTGCATCGTTTGGATCCTGGAAAAAAAAAAAATTAAACACTGTGTAATTGCAGAAAGATAAAAAGCAGGACTGTATTTTCTAATATGTTCCTAAAATGGTAAAGGGCTTATCTATTAATTAAAATCTGGGGTTCACAAAAGTCAGTGAGATGGTTTTCCTTTCCTTCTTTTTTGTACCAGGCATTGAACTCTAGGTGTTGCTACTGAGCCACATTCCTAGCCCTCTGAATTTTGAGACAGCGTCTTATTAAGTCGCTCAGGCTGGGTTCAACCTTGAGATCCTCCTGCCTCAGCCTCCTAGAATGCTGGGCTCATAGGCCTGCACCACCATGCCCAGCTGCTGTTAATTTGTCGCTTGTTTGGTGATGCTGGAGATCAAACCTAGGGCTTCCTGTACTCTAGACAAGCGTTCTATCAGCCACACTAACCCACGCTTAAAATGTTTTGGTTAATTTCTAAAGTCACAACTCCTAGAAAGTCTGGCAATACGAACTAATGTTGGTGGTTGAGCACTTGCTTAGCATGCTCAAGGCCTTAGGTTCAATTCCTGATACTGCAAGCAAATAAGCAAGCAAACCACCTTGGAAGGAAAATGCCTGTACTAGGAAACTGTGTTTATGTGACATGATAACTTCTGGAAAAATTTGCAATTTGCAAATTTCCAATTTGCAAACGGCGCTTCCTTCGGAACTGCCCATTTCGCTCTCCTACAGGCGTTACCCGTGCACTCTGCGTTTACATTCTGGACCCCGCCCCCCCAGTCCCGCGACAACTCCCACTGTAATCCCCGTCGGGGCGCAGGTACCCACAGCACCTAGAAATCAGCAGACCGTAAAATGAATGCTGCCTACTCGGGTCAGAAACCCTTAACTCTACACTTCAGCGGCCAGAGGAAACCCTGACGCAGCATGGGCCCGGTAAATACCAGGCGCCCGCGTGGAATCCACGCAGAGCGAAAGGCGCGGACCTCAGGCCGGGAGGCCGCGGAGGGGTCCTTCGCGTGTGGAGCAGACACCGCGAGCCTCTGCCAGGGGCCAGGGCCTCCACGCTGGGCGAAGGAGGCAACAGCCAGCTCACCCCGTGTTTCGCCTGCAGTTCGGCCAGCCTCTGCTTCCTCAGCGCCTCCAACTCGTCGTCTGCCATAGTGCGACTGTCGTGGGGTAGCAGCCGTAGCCACCGCCCGGCCCACAAGGAACCACCTCACGCACCCCCCTCGGCGAGGCTCACTGCGCAGGCGTCCGCAGTACTCAGGCCTCACTAATCCAACGCGGATCTGCGTCCCTTGCCACTGCCAGGGCGCTGGGGAGAGTCCCGATTCCCCAATCGCACTTTGGGGCGGGACGGAAAACACAAGTGGAACACTATCTTTAGGGACCCACTTCCAGTTGGGTCAGCCCCAGACTTGGCAGCTGTGACAGGACCCGGCTGCTGCTTGGAAAAGATTATTATCTAGATAGATGACATCAGCAAGGATAGTGATTCTGGGTGTAGTTTGTTGATGCCAAGCAAATAGTACAGCCATTTATAGACCAAGGGCCAGGGATCCAGAAAGGCTGAGTGGGGTGATTATGGCGATGATTGCACAACTCTTTCCGTTTTTATTTTGCTGATTAATTGCGGTATGAGGATTGAACCCACATCTTTTCACGGAGCTACATGCATTCCCATTCCTATCCCTTTAAAATTATTATTTTTAAAAATCGTTGAAACAGAGCCTCTTTAAGTCCTTAAATCACCCGGGCTGGGCTAAAAGTTGCGGTCCTCCTGCTTCAGTTTCCCAGAACGCTGGAATTAAAGGCATAAGTCTCCATAACTGCTGGACAACTCTTAAAAGTGACCAAAAAAACCAACGTCATAAATTGTATAATTCAAATAAATTAATGCGAGTGGAGGGAGGGAAAAGTTGAAGGGACCCTAGAAAGGTTCCTGGCGAGTAGATACCCAAGTTAAAACAATCTTGGAGGTTAAGGCAGGTACAGGCACCGTCTCCTTAGAGGATGTATATTTTCCCCCATTGAATGGTTACAACACACTTGTCAGAATTTATTTGATTATATCTATCACAGTTTATTTTCAGGCTTTCTATTCTATTCTTTTTTCTATGAACATTATTCACAGCAACTAAAAGGTGAAGCATACTTAGTGTCCATTGCCAGCTTTTCATTACTGTTAGATTTCTTGTAAATTTTCAAAATTGGAAATGTGAATCTTCCAAATTTGTTATTTTTCAAGAATATATTTTGCTATTTAAGGGTCCCTTGAGATTGCGTATGAATTGGAAAATAGGTTTTTAAAATTTTTTTTAAATCATTGGAATTTTGATAAGGATTGCATTAAATCCATAGATCACTTTGGGTAGTATCAACATCTTAATATTCAGTACATGAGCATGGGGTTTCTTCCCATTTATTTATTGACTTCATCAATTTTTTTCAGCAATGTATTACAGTTTTCATTATATGAGTCTTTCAATTTTTTGGTTAAGCTGATTCTTAAATATTTTATACTTATTTATGTTATGGCAAATGAGGTTAACTTCTTAATTTTCTTTTCGTATTATATATTGTTGGTAAATACTATCTTAGTCTCTTGAGTAGCTGAGATCACAGGCCTGTGCCATCACATCTAGCACAGGAGCCTCTTTTGTTTCGTTTTGAACCTTTTAAGGATACACCCTCAGTGACCTACTTCCTCCATCTAGCACCCACCTCCTGAGTTCCTGCCATCTTTTAATAGCCCATTAATATATGATGAGGTCAGATTCTTCTGATGAGGTCAGATCCTTCATGATCCCATCACCTACCCAAATCCCCATCTCTGAACACTGCTGCCCTGGGGACCATGCCCTCAATACATGAGCTTTGGGGTAGCATTTCATACCCAAACCCTGAGAGTAGTTTTGTTTGTTTGTTTGTTTGTTTTGATTGCGGGAGCGCTGACTTCATAGAATGAAACAGGAAGTGTTTGAGAAGGATCAGCGTTCATTCTTTACATGTTTGATAGCTTTCAGCAGTGAACCATCTGGTCCTGGGCTTTTTTTTTTGTTGGAAGCTTTTTGAATACTGATTCAATTTCCTTACTGGATCTGTACAGATTTTCTCTTTCTTTGTGAGTTAGTCCTAGCAGTTTGTGTGTTTCTAGGGATTTGTCCATTCATTAAGTTACTCAGTTTGCTGTGCACAGTTGTTCATAGAACTCTCTTACAGTCCTTTTTATTTTTGTAAAATTGGTCATAATGCTTACTTTTTCATTTGTTTTTATTTGTGCTCCCTTCATTTCTCTCCGTGTCTCTCTTCCTCAGTGCAGTGGATTTGTACATAAGCTAGGCAAATACTTTACCACTGAACTGCACATACAAGTCCATTCTGTTTTAGTCAGTCCAGCTAAAAGTTTGTCACTTTTTGCGACCTTAAAAAAAGTATTTGTTTTGTTGACTTTTAAAATTGTTTTTCTATTTTATCTTTGCTATAATCCTGTCTTCTCCTAGCTTTGGATTTATTTTGTCCTTTTCTAAACTAACTTTCTTTCTTTCTTTCTTTCTTTCTTTCTTTCTTTCTTTCTTTCTTTCTAGAGAATCTTGCTAAACCACTAAATTGCTCAGGCTAGCCTCGAATTTGTAATCCTCCTGCCTCAGCCTCCCAGAATGCTGGGATAATGGGCAAGTAACCATCATGCCCAGCTTTTTTCCCCAAGTTTTTAAAGGTGTTATGGTAGACTGTTGGTTTGAAATCTTTTTCTTTCTTAATATAAATATCTACAACTCTAAACTTCTCTTGGCACTGCTTTCACTGCATCCTATTCATTGGATGGAATGTTTCATTTTCATTTTTATTTCTTTAGAGACTGTAATAGCAGACACACCAAAGTGACATCCAGGATTTGGAGGCAGATTTATTTACATTGATGGGCACTGATTGGGATTATTCCAAAATAAGGCTCAGGGATGAATATTTTTATGGGGTTAAAAGGCAAAGCACAGAGGCAGAGTGTTTGGCTGTCTTTTATTGATTTCTATAATATGTATCATAGTGACCACCCTTTTCTAGAAGACAGAAGCAGCAGAACTACAACAGGAACTGTCACCTGGGCAACTGACAGACTGGCTGGAGGACATTTTCTGCTGCAAAGATATTTCCTAGGAAAATTCTTGATAAACTGGCCTAACAAAATTCTAACACTTCTAGCAGGATAAACGCTTAGCCATTAAAGATGGAGATGAAACACTTGATCAGATATTAAGGGTAGAGAACAACTTAGTAGGATTTCTTGTTAAGAATGTGCTGGGCAGGCCAAAGATAGGACTGGGTCAAGGTTGAGACCTAGTCAGAAAGAATGCTCAGAAAAGCCTGCCTAAAGTTTGGTGGAGGCTCTCTCACTTACTCAGGGACTTTGCTTCTGTAGTTATCCTCCATTCTGCATGTCAGCATTTTCCTCTGCTAGGTTAATTCTATCAGCCAGTGATATGCTATAATATCCTTCTTTCCTCCTTTGTTTTTTTGTGTTGGGAAATGAATCTGCGACCTTTGCAATGAGCTGCATCTCCAGTCTTTTCTTTTTCTATTTTTGAAACAGGGTCTTGTTAAATTGCTAAATTGCCCAGACTGGGCTTGATCTTGTGTCCTCTTGCCTCAGCCTCCCACAGTGCTGGAATTTCAGGCACGTGTCACCATGTTCTGCTATCTTCCTTTTTAAACAACAACAACAAGCACCAATAAAAACCTATCCTAACATTACACCATATATGAAGAGTAATTCACAATGGTTCATATACCAATTCCCCACAAGGAATGTAAACATGTCCTACAAACATGTACTAATAAAAAAATGGGAAAATAAGTCTAAATATAAGAGCAAAAATTATAAAACTATTAGAAGAAAATAGAGGAAAATATTCATGACATGGATTTGGCAATGATTTCTAAGATATAACACTGACATCACAGGTATCAAAATAAAAAATAGATAAATTGGACTTCATTAAACTAAAAAACTTCTGTACATCAAAGGACACAATCAACGGAATGAAGAGGCCACCTATGGCAAGGGAAAACTTATTTGGAAATAATACATCTGAAAAGGGACTAATAGTTACAATGTATGCAAAACTCCTACCATTCAACAAGAACAAATCTGATTTAAAAATGGGCAAAGAACTTGAATATATAGTTCTCTAAAAATATACAAAGAACCAACAAGCACATGAAAAGATGCTTAATATCTGCTGCTCATTAGAGAAATGTTCGATCAAAACAACAATGAAATATCAACTCATACACTTTAGGATGGCTGCTATCAAAAAAATCAAAATCTGACAAAGCTGCAGAAAATGAAAAGTATTGGTGAGAATGGGCAAACTGGGTTCCACCATTGCTGGGAGGGTACAATGGCATAGCTGCTCTGGAAAATAGTATGGGTGCATTAGAAAGAAAAAAACAAAAACTCACTGTTAAAGTTTGTGTCTAGATGTCGCCCCAAAGCCTCCTGCAGTTATAGGGGGGCTTTTTTAGAGGTGGCTGGATCTAGAGTGTGTGACCCTGAAATTGATTAACACGGTGCAATTAGGATCAAGGGGGCTAGGATTAAAGGTGTGAATGCTACCCACCCTAAGTACCTTGAATTAGACATAAGTGATAGAAAGAGCTGTGGTCACTCTTTGCTTGCTTTGCTACCTTCTGCCCACCAAGAGCTGTTTCCCCTCTGTGATGCCTGTTTTTCATGCCACCCTGCCTTAGAGCCTGCTGATTACTGAGTGAAACCTCTACAAACTATGATCTAAATAAATCTTTCCTCCTTTAACTTTTGATATTTTGGATAATTTATCTCAGCAATGAGAAAAGTAACTAAGACACACACTAACCCATAGGATCACCATAGACCCTGTAATTTCACTTAGAGAAATATGTCCCAAGTGACTAAAAGTAGTCTTGAAAAGTCACTTGTATATTCATAATAGCCCTATTGACAATATCTAAAAGAAGGAAACAACATTTATGAATAACTTGGAAAACAAAATGTGGCATGTATATACAATGAACATATTTAACCTTAAAAAGGGTGTAGTTCTGACACATGGTGTAACTTGGGTAAAACTCGAAGACATATACTAAGTGAAGCATACCAGTCACAGAAGGACAAGGATGGCATGATTCCACTTACAAGAGGTGCTAAGCTGGGCATGGTGGTGCACGCCTATAATCCCAGCACTTAGGAGGCTGAGGCAGGGGGATTTCCATGAGTGTAAAACTAACGTGGCTACATAGTATGTTCAAGGCCAATCTGACTACATGATGAGACTCTGTCTCAAAAAAAAAAAAAGGAGGTAAGTACTCTGGACTGAACAGTCTACCTAAAAATTTCATATTGAAATCCTGTTCTCTAACGTGACTATATTTGGAGATAGCAACTTTAAAGAGGTAAGGCTGTGTGTGGTGACAGAAGCCTGTAATCCCAGTACTTCTGGGAAGCCAAATCATGAGGTTTGTGAATTCAAGTCCAGCCTGAGCATCTTGAAGACTTAGTGAAAACTTGTTTCAAAATAAAAACTAAAACACGGCTGAGGAGGTACCTCAGAGCAAAGGCTCTCAATCCCCAGTACTAGAAAAGAAAAGATGCAGTGAATGCTCAATATATTTAAAAGATTGGGGCACTAATCCAACATGACTGGGACTCACAAATAGATGAAGAGACTCCCAGTCACATAGAGAGGACCTCGTGAGAAAGCCAACCACAAGCCAACGCAGAGCCTCTGAAGAAACCTCCAAATACCTTGCTCTTGAACTTTGAGCCTCTAGAATTATGAGAAAATAAATTCTATTACTTAGGTCAAGTCTATGGTAATTTGTTATGGTAGCCAGAGCAAATAATACATTAAAATATGGTCATGCCCTTCACAATGATAGTTAGGTCAACAACAGATCACATACATAGTGGTGGTCCCTCAAGATTATCGTGGAGTTGCATAATTCCTATTGCCTAGTGACATCGTAGCTGTTGCAATGTCATAGTGCCACACACTTACTCACATGTTTGATATTAACAAAACTGTTTTGGGAAATGGCATAAAATTATAGTACATACAGTTCCGCGCAGTATATAATACTTGATAGCTATGATACCCATGCTGTTGCTTTATGTGTTTACTATAATATACTTTTGTGGTTATTTTAGAGTATACTACTCACAAAAGTTTAAGACTGTGTGCTCCAAAAATGCACATGAAAATGAGAACATCTCTTGATGCTACAAATCCCTCATATCACTGCCTGATTTTTCTGCCCTCCTTTTTAGTAAAACTGAAAAAAGTAGTTTATACTGATTGTCTCCATCTTCTTATTTCTCTTTTTTTGTTGCTTCATGTACTCCAATCAGGATTTTCCACAACTGCTTTAAGGTCACTGATCATTCTCACCTGTCACCAGAGATTTTTGATCTCTCCCTTCTGCTTCAAAACAGTTGATCCCTTGTCTTCTGTTTTTTTTTTTTTTTTTTTTTTTCTTTTTTTTTTTTTTTACAGAAGCAGCTTCTCTGTTTTTGGATCCATCTGGCTCCACTGCCTGACATGACTGGTGGGATGTCCCTAGGGTCCTGCACCAGGCCTTTTACCCTTCCTCTCCGGCAACTTCCCCCAGTGCCATCCACGCACTGATGCACCTCAGGACCAAACTTCAGCCCCATCCTTCCTTGGAACTCAACCTCTCCCTGTCTACCCAGCCTCTCCTTGAGGTCTAGTAGGAATCTGAAACTCAACATGCACACACAAAGTCTTTACCACATCTTTCCCTCTGTTGTTCACCATCTCAGTAAAAGACACCACTTTGCAACCAGGTCAAAATATAGGTGTCCTGTAGCCATACACCAAAGATCCTGAAGTCACCTTGTCTCTTTTCTTTCTGCCTCTGCTCACAACCAACTCACTTGAGTCTCTAACCAACTCTCTCCAGAATCTGTCCCCTCCTCACCTCCTCCTCCAGCCCCTGATTTAGCTACACCACTTTCTTCTCTCATCTGGATGACCATGGTGGGTTCCTAGCTGAATGAGCAAATGAAGAAATGCTGTGAGGGTTGATAGTAAAAGTATGAATTAAAAACGTATTGCAAGGTACACCATCAGAAATGTAATTAAACATTTTTCCGTGCAGGTTGCAGTTGGGAATGGGTGACCATATACTGGCATACTTGTCTACCAACCAGAGAACTGGCAATACTCGAGTCTCTTCTCATCCAGCATCAGAAAGAACACCCAGTACAACAGTGCAGGTATCACCATGAAGTCACACACAGTCTTTTGATTAACTGAAACTATCGTCATTAGCACTTAAGAGAAAAATCAGAGTTTGAGATATTGATCATAAAAAAGAACAAATTTATCACAGAAAAAGCTAGATATTTTAGTTAGGATGGTTCCTATAACAGGAGAAAGTGTGATCCTAGTTTCAAAGAGTATGATGTCTGAACAGGACATAGTAGTGCATGCTTATAATCTCAGCCCTCTGGGACTCTGAGGTGGACAGATCACAAGTTCAAGCCTAGCCCAGAAAATATAGTGATTTAGAGAGACCCTGTTTCAAGATTAAAAATAGAAGAAGGGCTGGGATACAGCTCATGCGAAAGCCCTGGGTTCAATCCCAGTATGGAAGTGTGGTGTCTCATCTGTATCCCTGACCCTCAGCCACTCCTATGCCTATTTCTAGAGAATGGAGTTGATTATTTCTCCCTTATATCTTGGGAATAGAAACAACTGGAGTTAAGGATTGATTCTTTTGGTTTGGCCAAATGGACACAACAGAATTGTGGCATCAACTTTTTTTGCTTTCAGGATGGCTACCTCAAAATGACCTTTTGTTGCAAAAAGCTGTCCGAGGTCAATCGGTGGTGAGAACCTGGGACCAGACTGATTGAGAGATGTTGTCTGCCAATACAGGGAAGGTGAGACTTCCTGAAGGATGCAGCCTGTTTGGCACCACTTGGGGTGGCTGCTGGAATTCTGGGCAGGGCAGAAACCAGAAAACTAGCAAAATGGCTTGCACAGTTCTAGAACTTTCACAGTGGTTGTATAAAAGACAAGAAAAGGGAGAGGAAAGGGAGGAAAGGGGAGAAAGAGGGAAGGAAAAGAAAGGACAAACATTACCATACTCTTTGAAGCCAGGGCCAAGGAAGGCCTGCGCTCTGGACAGGTGCCTTTCAGCATGGCTTCCATGATGCTTTTCAGCACACGCAGTACACCTTAGGGGTTCTTTGTGCTTTTCCGTTACTTTCACTTCTTGATGCTTCTTGACCAATAGTCCCATAAGGCCAGTGCCTGCAGAACAAGTTGGTCCCTCCATTCCTGTCAGCACCACTTGTCCCTTCCCAGAAAGGTTCCTCTTCTCTGATCCAGAGTCCACAGAACCCAAGTGCCTGGAGTCTCCTACCAGCAGCAGAGGGAGCCCACACTCTACCAAAAGGGATTGCTTGTCTCATAACACAAAACAGAAAATGTCATAATTGTTTTTTGCCATGCAGTATGTCCCTACAGATGAAGCTTTCATCTCCCTCATACATCTCTGTTACTGGAAATTCATGCTCCTTCATGGTACCATATGCCCGGATTCATTCCAAGAAAGCCACAACCAGCTTGCTGGTGAGAAGGGGCTTCAGTACAGTGTGTGCCACATGTTGAATTGCACGTTGTCACCTCACACACTTAAAGGTTATACCTCGATCAGTGGTTTTCTAACAATTTATTAACCGTGGTCCTATAGCTGATCAGTTGTTATATCATGGAAAGTCACCAGTGACCTCATTGATAATGACAATGACAAGATGTAAGAAGCAAAAGGAGAGTTTGGCCCATTTTAAAAAAAACATCTGGAAGCACAAAACAATGGTGTGTGATCCTGTCTTACTGTGGTCAAGCAACTTCTGACTCCCCTTCTCACCTGTTTCTAAGTAATCGATATTGATACTCCTTTGCTCCAATCAATATTATTTTATACACAGTTGCAGCAAATAGAATGGTTTTCTTTCACATTCTTTTGGGGTTCACTGTTAAAGCTTGGCATGGCATTGGAATTATCAGGGTACAGGGTTGTTATCATGGTAAAGGTATACTATGATTGTTCCTCACTGTGCTCTTGTTGGAAAAAAATGTTTATCTTTCTCTAAAACATTCCCAATTCTTCATTTTCCACTCAAAGCAATTGGCCAAGTTTTAAAACACTTATAAAAGAAAATCCTTTCCACTCTTCATACTGACCCCGGTGTTATCTACAGCTCACAGAAAAGGAGTGTCTTGGTTACTTTCCTCCCTGCTGTCAAAACGCCTGACAACCAAAGTTAAAAGACGAAAGATTTAATTAGGTCACTGTAGAGATTTCAGTTCATAGTTGCTCCTAGTTTCTGGCTTCAAGGAAGGGTGGCATGGCAGAGAGGAACAGAGGAGAAACTGTCCATGGCGGGCAGAAGGAAGCAAGCAACAAAGTAGTGAAGAAACAGCAAGCGAAGAGCAGCTATATCAGTCCTCTCTCTGTCCTTTTTCTAGGCTATGTGCCTTTAGGGCAGGTAGCACTCACATCCAGGGTGGACCTTCTCATTATCCACTCCCAGAACTATACCAAATCTATCAGTGGGCTAATTTAGTAATCACTAGGCCCTGATCCCAGCAACATACATGCTAGATCTAGACACTTCTGAAAAGCCCCACTTATGACCACACAAGGCTTGGGAGGGGTGGCATCTAGACACAAATCATACCAGGGGTCAAACAAGAAACATTCAAAAAAGATGTCTCTTCTTAAGCAGCCACAGGGTCTTTGACTTTAGAAGCACCAGGGTCCAAGCTTTCATGGCCATTTGCTTGGATGGTAGCTTCCCTCTCACAGTGAGATCTTGGTGAGGAGGGAAAGGTGTGGCAAGTGACTCTTCTTGTGGAGAGAAAGTGAACAAGCAGAACCCAGTCTAAAAACTTCCCAGGCCCCTGTGCTTTCATAGCGTTTGCTACATAAATGTTGAACATGCAGAAATGCACCCTATTCCACATCAAATATTGTATGTCAGTAAATAATAAATGATGACAGAAGGCTAGGATACTCACTGACGTACATTTCGTGAAATCTACAGGCAGCCTTAGAGGTGCTGACTGCTGCAAGAAAGCATATATGGCCATAGAACTGATCTCACAAATTGTTCGATTTCTAGGGTACAAAAGGGTTGTGTTTAGACCATATTGCAGTCAATATTAAGTGTGCAGTAGCATTATGTCAGAAACACCAATATATATAACTTAATTAAAATACTATATTGCTAAAAAAAATGCTGCCATCTGAACTGTTGGAAAAATGATGGTGGTCTTTCTGGATATAGAGTTGTTATACAAAAGGTCTCAATTTGTGAAAAACAGCAGTGTGTGTGAAGCATGATAAGATGAAGTGTGTTGGGATTTTCAGGCACTCACCCTGTCTCTGGGGATGGACTGTTAGAACTGGACTCATAGTTTTCTTCAAGTTCTGTAATTGCATGATGTGGACAATGTTCTATCTGCAATTTGGACCTGAGGAACGTGTCTGTTCACTGAAGAGCTCTTGTAATTAGATTTTAGTGTATAAAGGTCAGAATAAGCCAAAAAATGAAAATATGAAAAAATAGAAATTTAAAATGAAGAATGACTTTGCTTTTTTTTCTCTATAGTTTGGCACTAGTGCCCTCCCCCCACCTTTTCTTTCCAGGTTGTATATACCTCCTTGTGTCTTTGGAGAGCTTTCTGATTTGGGGGAAGTTGATCCTGTATGGTAGGGACCAAGGTGGAGTTTGGTCCTAGCCCCTATTCACTTGCAACTAAAAGAACCAGTGCCCTTAAATAAAACCAGGAGGACTGTTACCTGTCCTTTAAAAAAGCTCCAAGAAGAAATGCTTTTTTGTTTTTCTAGCAAAATGTTCACTCACTAATTCACTCAGCAAATAATTTATTGAACATGGCATTGGTGACCCATGCCGACTAATATGGCTTGTATCTGCTGGGGATTTAGCTCAGCAGGCATAAGCACCTGCCTTGCAAGCACGTGGTTGTGAGTTCGATCCCCAGTACCGATTAAAAAAAAAAATATGGCTTGTATCTGCTGGGGATTTAGCTCAGCGGCATAAGCGCCTGCCTTGCAAGCACGTGGTCGTGAGTTTGATCCCCAGTACCGATTAAAAAAAATATGGCTTGTATCTAGATGACCCCTGTCAGGAGCTCATAGCACTCAAAAGTGGAGCATCAAGTGCTCATAGGTGTGACCTTTAGGAGGTAGCTGGATCTAGAGTGTGTGAAAAGGGATTAAGACTGTGTGATGACTAAATTAGTCCACTAATTGGGTTAGCATAGTTCTGGGACTGGATAACGGGAAGCCCCACCCTGGGTGTGGATAGTACCATCCAATAGGCTTCTAGCCTTGCTGGAATAAAAAGGAAAGGAAGGCTACCTGCTTGCTGCTTCCTGCCTGTCTTGCCATGGGCTGAAAGTACAGGAAATCTGTCCATAACACTAAAGACCTAGGAAATCCATCCAAGGGCCTGGATCCCACAGCAATGGTCTTTTGCATGAGTCCAGCTGAAGACCTAGAGCCCATGACAATGCCTCCCACAAGTCCAACTGGAGGTCTAGAGCCCATGACATTGACTCATGCAAGTCTATTTCACGGATCTGCACTGGGAAGGCCCAGAGGTTAGCTGTGGAGACTAGAAAGTCTATGCCAGTGGGGTGAAGGAGCTGTGTCAGTAGGTTGAGGGCTGTACACTGGAGCCAAGAAACAATGCTCAAAATTGGGACCAGGGATCCTCTGAAAAGTACCACAGCCATCCTCAGCAACCATGAACGACATCCTGAGCTCCTCTGACAATGAGAACAGTTGAGTTCATATCAGGAAGCCAGTATGACAACTTCTGGAGATTAAACAGCACACATCTTCCCCTCTAGAGCCAGGAAGTGATGCTCAAAGTAAGGGCCAAAACTCCCCTAAAGTGAACCACAGCCATTCTCAGCTACAAGGTCCTGAGCTTCTCCGATGAGAATGGCCGAATTTATATCGGGGAATCCAGCATGACAAGTTCCTCCAGGAAAACCAATGGCTCCAAATAACAATAACACAGGACAACCCATAGTGACGCATTCTTCCTCTCCATGTCTCCTTTTATACCAGAAACTTTCCTCAGGTGGGCCATCTACACTCAGCACTATACTGATTTAGTTTAGCTGGAGTTAACTTAACCACCAGTTTTTAATCTATAACATGGGGTAAGCAGTTTGCTCCACCATATGAACCTGCCATGATGTGCCGCCATTCTAGAGGCCCAAAGTATGGAACCATTTGATTTTAGAACCTCCAGGACCAAGAAGCAAAATAAAGCTTTTCTCTTTATACATTAATTGTCTCAGATATTTCATTATAGTGATGGAAAGCTGACTAATATGGCATCCAAACATCAATGCAGTCTATCCACTCTCCTGGGAGTGTCTTCAGCTACTTACCAGCCTGTTACTATTCAACTCATTCCAGTATCACAAGAGGTATGCCTATATCCAGCAGTGGGCTGATAAAAGTATAACAATGCCTCTTGAAACAAACAAGACAAAACAAAAGAAACTATGGTTTGTTGTGTTTGCCACTTCCTATAGTCTAAACACTTCTGCTGTGGTAAACTTCAGGCTATCCATATGAGACCACTGAAGAGGCAGATGAGTTCAGAATGGGTGATCTATATCTGTTGCTATATTGTATTCTCACTGTGGGGTACAATGGACCTAAATAACCTCAAGGAAAAACATGACAATTTTAAAAAAAGTGAAATAATTAACAATCATGTTCAGAATATTTATTACCTTTGTATTTTAGTACAATTTATTTAACTGCAAGCTCACATAATTTAAATAATGACTACATTTCAAAAACAATTGCACATTTTCAGAAGATTCAGCATTTGATTTTTCAAGCCAGTGGGAGCTGGCTCCAGCACACAGCTAGGGTAAAACTCCTCTCTGTGGAGTAAGATTGTATGTAATACAACAAAAGTGGTGGACATGGTGAGCAAATAATCCTGTTCTGTGAGACAGAGGAGAGGGGCCGTGAGTAAATATATGAACCAATTGGAGTCTTCCAGTGGGCATGTGTGAGCATGAAACAGTTCTGCTATATTCTGAGGCCCTATTGATGCACTGTAAACCCCAGATAACCCTAAAGCATCATCTCCACGCCTTGACTAGGTGTCTTCCTGACTTGCTCTAGACACACTCCCCTGGTACACAGCTGTGTGCAGTGGTCATGGGCCAGGTTCTTGGGCTATGGCATCCTGAAGTACCCAAGTGACTTCTTTGGCCTAGGAAGCATATGAGGCAATATGACTAGGGGTGGCTTTATTTTTAAGAATTTATTTTTAATTAACTAATGAATTAACTTTTTTTTTTCAGTACTCAGGACTGAACTCAGGGCCTTCTCATTGATTTACACCCCTAGCCCTTTTTCTTTTAAAAAAATTTGAGACATGTTCTTGCTAACTTGCTGAGTTGCCTAGGCTGGGTTTGAACGTACAATCCTCCTGCTCAGCCTCCCAGAATGCTGGGATTACAGGCATGCACCACCACACCCAGCCCACAGGTAGTTTTGGACAACAAGGAGAGTGAAAACCCTGGGGTGGAGAGTCTGCTCCCCTCCTGTGTGATGGCGCTGAGCAGGATAACTTCTGAAGCTCAATGACTTTCCCTGAAACTCACTCAGGTCTGTTTCTTCCAGAGCTTGTGATGAGATATTGTGATTCATGAGAAATGCATCCCCTATTCCTTAAATGATAATGCATTACCTAGTATTAGTTATTATTGTAGAATCATCCAAATTCATCACTAATAGGAAATTTATTAATCTATTAATTTAAAGATTTTCTGTGTGATCAAGTCATCCAAGAGTGAAAATCCAAGGTTAAGTGGTAATGGAGAGGTGTCAAACAAAGAAGTCCTGACCAGTCCCTATTAATAGCAATAGAGTAACAGAGCCAAGGTACACACTTCCTCTGCTGGGTCAACAAGAGTATGTTTGAAACTGAAATGGGATTACCCAGAGTGGTTAAAGAAACACAAAGCAATGAATGTCAGTCTTTGCAGGAAAGCACTGTGAATATGTGGTCACTATTCCATAAATGTCTGTTGATTGATCACTGATAGTAAACTCAAAAAAAAGTTAAACTCAAAAAAAATATTAAACTTGGGTTAAGATGCTTAAGACAAGACTTGGAGTATGATTTTAACTCACAAAAATAGTAAGTGAAAACAATTTTTCTTTTGCAACAAGCATTTATCTTGAAATAGAAGCTTACACATGTATATGCACATTCATAAGCAAATACTCTTTCCTGATACAGTTGTGTTAATTGTGAATGAGGGCATAGATAAAACTTGTGAAAAGTGTTCTTGTGCCAATTTGTAATTTTCTTTTATCTATATAATGAGATTTAGACCAATCCTAGTTTTTGTTAAACACATTTTTAAATAGTTTTAAATTCAGAACTTATTTCTAAAGAAATCAAAATAAATATAAGCTGTGCTATTTGAATATCATAATGCCATACATTTAAATTTTAAGAGGCAATACCATTGGAATTGTATGGATTACAATTTATGTTAACAAGGCAAAGTGATCTGCATAAGATCACTTGAATGGCTTGTTTCTAAACTTATGGATTTTCCATATAAATTTTATGAAACATGTAGTTAAAAATATTTGTATCAAAATGCTTGCAAAATTAGAAACTGCTTAATGTGTAATGATTTTTAATTTATTTTCTATTAAGAGACATTTCTACTCATAAGTCTTTTCACACATCGGTTAACCTTTTGCTTATATTATGATTGCTTGTTGCTTGGTTATTTCATACAGTAACTTTTCTATATAAGGATGCCATCAAACAGGTGCATTCTTCTAACCCTAGCACTCTGGGAGGCTGAGGCAGAAAGGTTACAAATTCAAACCCAGCATGGGCAATTTAGCAACTTAGTGAGACTCTGTTGTAAAATAAAAATATAACTCAGTGAATAGGCCTTGAGTTCAATCCTCAGCACCTCCAGTAGTGAGGGGAAAAAAAGCCATTAATGTGCAAGTGTATTTTGAACTGATAAGAACAGACAACACACTTGATCTTAGCCAAAAGGCCAAGAAGCAATTTCAATTATATTTTAGATGAAACTAAAAACAAGATCTTTCATTCTTGAAAATAAAAAGCTTGTTTATATGATGTATGTGATGTAGGGTGATGCGACTGTGAACTGTGTGGATGAAGAGACGAAAAGTTTTAATGGACCAAAACAAAACCAATTTGACCTGGCTGTTTCCCAAACACTGACTATGATGTTTCACTAAGGCAGACCACGGAGATCTGCGAATGTTTCCTCCTATCGGGCACTGGTTATTTGGTTTCCTATCCCAGCAGCGGCTGGACTCCACAACCTCACGTGCATGGCGACCCTTCCTGTTTGCCTCCTGCCTTGAGCTGAGCTGGCGTCTGCAGTGCTTCTCTGCAGGGAATTCGTGGAATAGCTGGATCAAAGAGGCTTTCAAAATCACAAATCACACGTTTCCTTTCTCCTACTTGATGGGAGGGGCCATTAGTCTCAGATATTATTGTAAGAGACAGATGATCTGCTGGATATTTTCAGAGGGTGAGAGACAAATGTGTCTGGCCCCAGGCCCACGGTCCCTAAGTTCCAGTGATGCATAGGCAGCAGAGCTGGCTGGTCGTTGGAGGATTTGTGACTTTTGCCTTCTCTGGCTTAAGTTTATAACAGTGAAAAACCCAAATACACAGTTTTGAGGATCTGTGATTCCCCAAAGCAGTTTGAAACTACTGTGACATTCACTGAAGTCTTCATTAATTTATTAGTTTTGATCAACATTATGTTTCTTTTTTTTTTAATTTTATTTAAAGAGGAAAAAACAAAACAAAATAAAACAGAATAAAGGGTAGCAACAATACAGTATTCCAAGGAAAAAAGGAAAAGTACAACAACAATAAAACCTAAGAAATTATTACTTGACAAATTACATACTGACTTCTTGGAAATTGTTGTTCAAATTACAAAGTTAAAACATGTAAAGTAGACATTCAAACAGTGAGACTGTTAACAGTTCTGCTCCACGAGCTGACAAAAACAACAATATGGTCATCCATCTTACCCACTCAAATATATATGCAATTATATCAATACGGTAAAATTAAACACAACAAAACAGAGCAAAGCGGATCACAAGAAAGCAATGTAAGACATAAATTTCAAAGCTAGACAATTGGAGATATTCACTCTCTATCATATTGACTCTTGTTTTCTTCCAAATAGTTGTCCATATTTTCACATACAGGGAATTCACATGAAGCAACCTAGTATGGAATTGATCTGAGCAGGACGAGGAGGGCATTACAGATCTTCAAGACTAGACATTAGGGAAGCCATGAATGGCTGTCATAGTGTCTCTCATTCTCCTCAAAACAGCTGTCCATACCTTAATGTGTGTTGAACTTAAACAAGGCAAAGCAAGCTAAGATCACTTTGAACAAAAAGTGATAGTTTTGCTGGACTTCACATCATGACATTATGGAATCAGCACTGGGTATTGTAATGTCTCTTTTTCTTCAAAGTAGTTGTTTATATCAATATGTGTTATATAGTTGGTTCTCATAAACTGTTTATAAGCTCTACACATGCGTGAGTCTCTACATGTATATCTATCATTTCTGTATTAGCAGGAAAAACAAAACAAAGCAAGATAAAACAAAACAATTCCTAGAAAAGCATGAGGCAAAAAAGTCACATAAAACAGCAATACAAGGTGATCTACAATGGTTACCATGATATCTCAGCAGTACATAACAACATTAAGAAAAATGAAGCATTAGAGACATTATAAGACTTCAAAAGCAAGTAATAATCAAACCAGAGTGGGTATCTTAGTGAATCTTGTCATCTTCAGTGTAGTTGCCTATACTCTTAGACTTGATGCTATCCATCACAACAGATTCAAATAAAATCAGTCAATACAAAGTAGCAATCTAACAAACCAGATTCAAATAAGATCAGCCATAATAAGACAGTATAAGTTATAAAGGGCTTCAGATTAAGTTGATAGGAAAATTAGGGGTGATTACCGTAATATGTCCTCTTATTTTTGGGATAGCTGACCATATCCTCAAGGCTAGCGTAAGTAGACTAACTGGAACAGCACATAATCCATCCAAGCAGAGTGGTGAGAATAATGTAAATTTTAAATCTTGTTACCCCATTAACAGTATCCTCTGCCTCCCTTTTTTAGACAATTCCTCTCCTTTCACTCCCATGGGGTGCACTGCTTGTTTTGGGTCCCACTGCCTCCCTATATAGAGCATCTCAATGGACCCTATCTCCTGATCTACGCTGCCTGTGTTTGTCTCTGTTAGTATTTCAAGGCCCTCTATACTAGAGATTATAGCCAATCTTATCTGCCTCATTTCTGTTATTCTATTTTTATGCCCTTGATAGTCTATTTTTCTCTTCCACTTCACTGTCTGCCTCATTCACTGAGGCCTCTCTGCCACTGTTCCTGAAATGCTCGTATTCTTGTTCTCTCTCCCTAGAATGTCCTTCAGTATTTTTTGTAGGGTTGGACTGGTGGTCACAAATTCTCCTAGCTCCTCTTTGTCATGGAAGCATCATTTTTCTCTATTAATTTCTATAGAGAGTTTTGCAGGATACACCAATCTGGGCTGGAGATTGTTCTCCTTCAGAGCTTGAATTACATTACTCCAAGCTCTTCTTGACCTGATGGTCTGTATCGAGAAGTCTGCCGTGATTTTGATGGGTTTTCTTTCATAGGTGGTCTGTTTCTTTTCTCTGATGGCTTTTAATATTCTGTTCTTATATTGAATTTCTGGGATCTTGATTATTATGTGCCTGGGTGTAGCTCTGTTTGGGTTGTAGGTGGCTGGAGTTCTGTATGCTTCATACTTCTGCATATTATTTCTTTTTTCTATTCTTGGGAAGTTTTCTTTAATAATTGCTGTGAATAGCCTTTGTAATTCCTCTGGTTTGATGCCTGCTTCTTCATTCACATACTTTATTCTTAAGTTATAGATCCTCTTGTCATCTTCCAGTCTTCGTATCTTTACTGCCTGCTCCCTTGTTATTTTTAAGAGATTTTCCCTTTCATGACCCCACATTGCAAGCCTGTGTTCAATTTTTGATAGTCTATTTTTGGTTTCTTTCAAGCAGTTTTGCCAGCTTTCTATTGAGTCTTTAGCTTCCTGATAATCCCTTTGAATCTGTTTCATAAATTCTAGGTTTTTCCTGAATTCTTCATTAAATTTTTCTCTCCATTTGTGTTCCTCCATTCTTCTGTCTGTGTCTTCTTGAGAGGTGCCCAGACCTTCTTTTATTAATCTACTTATCTCTTGTTTAATTTGAATTAATATTTCAGTTTTGGTCCTGCTTACGAGGTCTTGAAGATATCTCTTTATGTCCGCTAATGCTGTGTTTGATGTTGCATTTTTGCTGCCCTCAGCCTCTTTTGTATTTACCTCTCCTGGATCAATGTTCTCAGGGTTGGTGGCTGGGAGTGTTTTCTTATTTCTCCTTTTCGTCATGTTTTTGGTTCCTTCCATACAAGTGTACAGTGTAATTCCCAGACCCTTTTCTTGTTGTTTAAGGCTACTCTAGAGGGCACAGGCTAGGAGCTTTAGCCCTCTTCAGTAGGTTATCAGAGATTAGAGTTCACCATGGGCAGTGTGCGCTAGCTCCTCACTTCTGGGCCAGTCAACCTTTGCAGGCCTTCACTGCATCAGGGTGCACTGATCTCAGGGAAGTAACTGGGTCCCCACCAGGGGCATGGCCTAGTCCAAGCAGATTCCACCAATCCGCTCGGCGAGGGGAGTAATCAGCTGAAGCCACTTCCTTATGGAGTTAGGGCTGTCCTGCCCAAATCCAACATGTAGTCCAGTTGGTTTCCCCTTTCCCATGGGAGGGTCTTATTCCCATCACTCACCGTGTCTCTGAGAACTGCTGGACTGCCCGACCTCCGACTTCAGCGCTGCAGTGGGAATTCAAGGTGCCTCTGGGTGGGTCGTGTGCAGAGCCAGTCCCGGCAAGCTGCACGTAGGGCTGTTCAGCTTCACACTCCGGTGGCTCAAGCCAGTCGCTTCAGCGCAGATTGCTTGTTCAGGTCGGGTGAAATTCAGGCGGCTTGAGGAGGGCGCTGTGCTCGCTGATCTTATCTTCACTAATAGTAGCCCCAGGACCTCATATTCGAGTGGGGTTTTGCACTTTAGTTTCTTTCTGGGTTGTGAGAGTCTATCTCTCTCTGTTTGGGTCTCTCCAGGGTGTTTTATTCTGGCATTTGAGCTGTCTCTCTCAGAGAGGGTCTCTCTCCTGCTACCTACCAGTCCGCCATCTTGTCTCTGGTCTGCACTGTGTTTTTTTATGGGGACTTTGATTTAAGAAAATACATAAATTATTGTTTATAGGTGATTTTCCTAAGTATAAGAATCAAAGATCTGTCTAGGGTTGTTTAAAAATGCACTTTAGTTGTCTATGTGCTCTCTGCATTTGACTGTACCTGCCCAGCTCCAAGCCTATCTTGTCAGACACTGAATCTTATGTCCTTCATCATATTGGCAGTTTGGAGGTCACTAGGGCTGGTTAGAGGTCAGTAGCCAGATGGGGCACCACGAAGGGGTTGATATTACAGCATTGGGAGATGAGAGAGGAGACTGTAGTTTGGAGTTGTACTCATAGGTAGGGAGAGAAGAGGGAGCTGTAGGAGGCACAATGGACCCTGGACTTCCAAACTCAACTCTTTCCCAAGAGCTGGTTGTAAGTTAGATTGTCAGTTGAAGGACAAGATTCCTCTACATTGCCTTTAAAGTCTCTTCTGTACACATGCAGACTTTAGTGTCTTTAGAGAGACACTGGCCTGGGATTTCTCAATTAACCACATACAGCAAAGGATGCCATACTGTTCCTTCCAGGACTCTAAGAGTTAAATCTGTATCTGAGACCATGTGGATGCAGAGGCTGCTGGCATTCAGGTCAGAATTTAAGATCTCAGTTTTAAAACTAAAATTCCAGTCCTAACCCAAGTTGTTCATATGTCAGCCCATGGTAACTCAAGTGCCCACTGCATTTGTGTTTAGCTTCTGTTTGGATGTGGAGATGGTGAGAAAGATGAAATGGACAGCCTCCAGGATCCAGGCTGGGCAAGTAGGTGGGTTAGGAGTAAGTAGGGAGAAATATAATGATGCACTTTAGAGCAGGCTGCATTCAGGGAGGCTATAAGATCTATAGTTTCCATCCAGTGGACACCTCAAGGCTGGAGACACAGCCTTAGGTCTTAAGGTTGTTAAAATGAGAGTGAAAACAGTAGTAATCTCAGTTTTCATTGTTTTTCTATTTTCAGTTTCTTTGATTTTTTGCTCTTATTTTTATTATTTTATTTCTTCTGGATTTCACTCATCCTTTTTCTATTTTCTCATAGTGGAAACTTGGATCACTGATTTCAGACTTTCTTCCTTTCCCACTTCAGGACTTCTTATTAAAAATTTCTCTGTAAGCATTGCCATAGCTGTATCCCAGACATTTTGATATGATGTGTATCCATTTTTATTCAATTAAAAACATTTTCTAATTTCCCT
Organism: Dolichotis patagonum; assembly: GCA_004027295.1. Taxonomy (NCBI): domain Eukaryota; kingdom Metazoa; phylum Chordata; class Mammalia; order Rodentia; family Caviidae; genus Dolichotis; species Dolichotis patagonum. The sequence goes on from PVJX010009784.1 coordinate 49,541, forward strand.
CATGACTTTCTCCATAACTTGAGGGTTTTTTAGAAGTATATTGTCTAATTTGGCACTTGGCCCTTTTCAGACATCTTTCAGTTACTGATTTCTAATTTAAGTTCATTCCAGTCAGAGAACAGACTTTGTATAATTTTAGTCTAAAAAATTTGCTGAGATATGTTTTAAGGTCCAGAATATGGCCTTAGTATTTAATTTACTTTTAAAAAGGATCTGTACCCCACTGTCATTGTAGGTAATGCCCTGTAAATGCCAATCAGGTCATGTTGATTAATGGTGGTATTCAGATGTTTATATCCTTGCTGATTTTACATATACTTTGTTTTCATCTCCTTACCAGGATTGCTGAAGTTTTATATATATGTGTTTTCTATTTTTAGTTTTTAGTTCTCTTCATTTTTTTGTTTGATATATTTTGTAATTTTGTAGTTAGGCACAGGAGTATTTAGGATTGTCAGTGTTTGTGGTGAGTTAATTCCTTCATCATTATGCAATAATGTTCCTATTTATCTCTGATACCATTCCCATTTCTGTAGTCTTAAAATAACTACTCCACCTTTATTTCTTTTTATTAGTGTTACACAATATTTTCTTTCCTTTTTGCTTTTAACATGTGGATGGGTGCTCACACTTTTGTATTTAAAGTGAATTTCTCATACACAGTGTATATTTTGGTTGTGCTTCTTTATTTAACCTAGCATTTACGTCTTTTAATTGGTTTTTCATATCATTTCAATTTAGTATAATTTTCATAATGTTGACTTTAAAACTACCTGATTGCTTATAGTTATTTTTTACTGATAGTTATCTTAGTATGCTATTTCCTTAAAGACTCTATTCCCTTTCTTTATAAACTTATCTTGTGATTTTTTTCTGTCTCTTTGAAGAAATAACTTATTCTTAGCCTCCTGTAGAATATACACTATCTGTGATCTGTTATCAGTATGCTTAATGTATGTGGCTCTTGTCTCCCCATTAGATTTTTGGTTCTTGAGCCAAGAGTCCTTCCTTTCATATCTTTTGTGCTTTCTACAGCACCTAGCAGAGAGGAAACCCACAGAAGGGGTTTACCTGCCAAGCAAAAGCAACCGAGTCATCTGGTTCCTCACCACTGAAGATGCTGAGTGGCACTGCAGGAAAATCATGTACTTGTCATACAAGTGCATATTATCTGGTACCTGTCTACCCTTAGTTAATCCCTCAATATCTCAGTTTTCTGACAAAACTTCTCTGGTTTCTCAGCTTCTCAGCTTACCCATACCCTCCACAGATGCTGATGTGGGCTCCCCCCACAGTCCACTTCCACACTGATTTCTCTCTTGTCCACTGTTCTCAGTGATTTAAACCTACATCAAGTTTGGTTCCAATTGAGATCTGCCTACTGACCTACATGTGTGTGCGTGCCCCACTACACCTTACACTCCACACTCCTCACACCAACCTTTCTCTTTGACTTCCTGTCTTGGAGAAAAGAATCATAGTCTTATGAGACCCATAATCAAAGTCATCATTGAATTCTTCTCACTCATTATTTCCATTCCCTTCTCAGTGGTCAAATCCTCTTTGTTCTTCTCACCCCTTCTTCTGCTGTCTTTTCCCTTACTGTTGATGTCATTTTCTGGGACTTGAGCAAGGATCTGATCTCTCTTCCCCATGGATCTCCTTTCTTATCCCTGCTTTAGATTGCTGCCCCTCAATTCTCCCTGGGCCTGTATACAACACTTTTGTCTCTATCTTGTGGGAGTGATATTTGCTCTGTCATATCTTTTCCATTTTGTTCTTCTTCTCCCTCCTTCAGTGTTGATGAGACCAAATGTTAGCATTTACAACACTTTCCCACATTGCCCCCTGGGTCTTAGCATAACAGTTCACTGTGGGCAGGGTCCATGTGTTATCTGTCCTGCTAACTCCACTGCTTGGCGTACAGTAGCTGTTCAACAAATGCTTACATGGGCAAACCTTTTGTTCTCAGCCTTTCAGTTTGCCTTGGGAACCAGAGTCTTACTGGAAATGACAGAATGATGAGTTTGCATTTCTCTTTCTTCCCTGAGTTACTCTGAAGAGTCAAGAATGTCATCTTTTGATCGGGGTCTCTTTTTAACTCTCTAAAAGTGAAGACATGTTACTTCCCATCTTCCAAAAAGTAAGTTATACTCTCAACAAGGAACTCCTTCTGAGGGATGCCTTGGCCACTGGGAGCTCCTTAGTACGCTGGCTTCTGTGTATTTAGATCTTAATATCAAGTTGGAAAGAGAGTGCAGAAAAATGATGAGAAAAAATTCAAGGTAAGCATTCAGTCACCTCAGGACACTGCAGAGTTTGACTCCACCATGTCCTTTTGAAGCTATTTCACTAAAAATGCATTTTTCCATCTGAAAAATGTGTCTCCACCCAAAGGCAAGGTTTGTTTTGCTCTGTTTAATACTTATTTTCCAGTGGACTGGCTTCCACCAGGGAGTCTAGTCTCTTGCATTTGCCAAACATCTGATTGGTGGAAAGAAAATAGTTCTGTCATGTCACATTAGCAGGGATGGAACATTTCATCTGGTGATCACTCAGCCTTGCTGCAGGGCGACCTGTGTGCAGAAAATCAGCACTGACTTCCTAAAGTACTCTTGATTTCTTGATCTGGCCATTTGTCAGGTTTACGTAGTCAGCATCCTTGAGGGACATGTTTCTCAGGATGAATGAAACTTTTAAGGAAAACCACTGTGAAATCCATCTCTGGGATACATTTCTGACTCATTGCAAAATGTGAGGTTGGAACTGAGCACTTGTGAGGGCTGTTCCTTCTTGAAGAAGTCCCAACCCATATGCTCAGCTTCTTGGAGCTTAGTGGTGCTGCTTAGTGGAACCTGGAGTTCATCCAGAAAAGTGCAGTGAGATGGCACCTGTCCTAGGACTGATTGCAGAGACTGAATGCAAGATGCAAATCTTTGGTTCTTTTGACTATTTAGACCCCAGTTTCTATGGAAATATTAATAATTCTACAATAAGTGTGAAATATCTAACTTTTAAAAAGTGAATCATAGAAAAAGACAAATTTATGTCTAGTTTTGCAGTAGGTACTGTCTGAGCATTATCTCAGACAGATAATGGAGTGATCTTAGTGACCCTGCATGCATGGAAAATCATAGGCAGATATTGCTTTTACTTCTGGTTTTCCTGTGTGTGTGTGTGTGTGTGTGTGTGTGTGTGTGTGTGTGTATGAGCTTGTGTGGAGTGGGTGGGTCCAGTGCCCTGCTTTCTGGGGCTGAAAACCTGAAGTTTTATGCTCTTTGGAGATGAGGGAATTTTTGTTTTTTGAGATGGAGTCTGGATATGTAGTTTAGACTGGCCTTGAACTTGTGGCAATTCTCCTGTCTTAGCATCCTGAGTGCTGGAATTATAGGCATCTGCTTCCATGCTGATACTAAAGGGATCTTAAGGGCATCAAGTTACTTTCAGTGACATACAGTAAACCCCAAGAATCCAATGTGAGTTTGCTCATATATCATGGACTTCCCTTACTTGGTTAATGCAGCTCGAAAGAAATACTGTCTTTAAAAAAAATTTAAAAAGCAAGACAAAAACAAGGTTCAGTGACTATAGCATGTTCGGTGGCTTTTCACTGTGTTTATGTTTGGATATCTAAGAAACATCAGAGGCAAATGTGGAGCTGATGTTTCTTTTGACAGCAGTGATTGTTGTGATTCTGCTCCCTTCTGCAGGCTGGGTGGTGGTCTCTAGGATCTCTCTAGCAGCTTTGATTGGCCTGGGTGCTTCTCACAGAGTCTCTGGAAGATGTGGGGTACAAGCCAGGTTTGCAGATGCCACTTGGAACCAGCAAGGCTGTCTCCCTGTTCTCAGTCTCCATGGAGAACTAGGATGAAGGATAAATGGCAGCTCTGGTGACAGCTGTGAAGGGCCGGGTCCCTAAGGAGAGCACCAGAGTCTTTCCTGGCTGTTTCCAAGTAGGAAGCAGGCTCCCCAAGGAGACAGCGACCTAAATTGGGAGAATTAGGCTGAATTAAATGACTCATTAAATGTCTTCTCCATAAAAGCAGGAAAAGCATGAGCAGGGACACAGAACAAAGCAGGTGTCGGCATGAGAGGTAGGAGGAAAACAGAGCTTGAAGATGTCCCTTTCTGCCAGCCCTGGGGCTTCCCATCCCTTGTTTTGTGGAATGATTACCTGGATAAAGCAGCTGCAAAAGAAGGAACAGGTTCCCTGCAGATATTTGCCAGATGAAATGAAGGACAGAATTGGTGGCCACCAGGTGACCAGTGAGTGATGTGCTTTCCTGGTGTGGGTGCCCAGATCTGAGCTGGCATTCTCTGGACACAGCATGTACCCATTTACATGGTATTCCAGGTACTGAACTCTTACATTTTTCATGGTCAAATTCTTCATTTTTGGCAGTAGCTTATACCATACAAAATAAAGGGCCAATAACATGTAAAATTTGGGGGAAAAAAAGCAAGGCAAACTCATGAAAGTCCAAGTCCATGAAAAGGACTGATATGCCTCAACTCCATAATGAGATAGCACCCGAGACATGTTTGGTCATTTCCTTTCCCTCACAAACATTGCACCACAGCCTGTCAATTCCATTTTCTGGTAAATGCAGTAGGGTCTGTGGGGATGGGACATGTGATTTGTTTTCAATCTTGAAGCAGGAAATATTGAGATAACTTTGAAACATGGTCTCATTGCCAGAAAGATATGATCTTTTCCTAAATGGTAGGGACAGGGACCAAGGAGAAAGAGTTAGAGAGAAGAAACATTGCTCACCAAGGTTGCAGTAGGAAGAGGGGAATGTGTAGGGATGCTCAAAAGAAAAGACATTAACATAGAACCTATACAAAGCTAGTTATTTTAGCAAACAAGATTGAATATAATAAGATGTGCTTTGAAAATTGTGTAGTTAGTAGGGTGTTCAGTTGCTTTTTTCAGTAACATTCTTGTTTCTGAAGTGTAGTTGTGCTTGCTTTTTCTCCAACAGAGAAGAGAGCTTGTAAAAAAAGGGTAAGAGAGTCTTTAAGCCCCGTGTCAGGTTGGAGTTTTCTGAAAACAAGAGAGCCCACCTAGAGTGAGCTCACATGTCATTACTTGGAGGAAATGGGAGGGGATGTCTAAGACCTGGTGATCCCCTAGTGATCACACAGATAAGAAAACAAAGTTTATAGAGTTTTAGGATGGCAAATTATCACAATGGACTAGAGTAGAGAACCAAACACCATATCAAACATCTTCATCCTAGGCTAGAGGTCTTCAAACTTTTTTGACTTGATTTACAATGCATTTTGTATCAGGATGTGTGTGTGCATATACAGTTAATACAATAGTAGACAAATGGAGCCTACAGTAGGTGGTAGATACATGGAACATGCATTTAACTCTACCTGACTGGAGAGATAAATTGCACTATGGACACTTGTCATCCTTTGAATAAGGCCACACCCAGAGTGGGTGCCTCACTGCTTCAGAAGCCAAAACGTATCTGTCAGGGAAAGAATGACATAAGCAGCATCAGGTCTCAGTTCCATTTCTGGTCCCTGAACCTGCCTGGTTGGGACTGCTAGAATCAGGGTCTGAGATGTATATGGGAGTGTGTAAGATCCAAGCTTGCATCATACAGGACAAGACTGGTCATCATGTTTTACTTTTGAAAAGAGATATCTTTGAGGTAATCTTAGTTATCTTGGAAAACAAAGAATAATTCGGTGATTGATGCTGGTAAAAGAAAATAGGATACCACTCTAAGTCCAAGGAAAATTTTGACTCTAGAACAGTCTCAAGTATAAGGACTATTGCTCCATTTTGAACAAGAGATAATTTTTTCTTCTATTATTAATAGTGTTATTCTATGTCCCAGTATTTTAGCTTAGGAGACCCCAAAGCCTTCAACAGTAGGGACTTGTCACCACCTGTGGCAGGGGTCAGTTTGGTCAAAGATATAGTTCCCAACGAGTGTAGGTCATACTCAGATTGCTAAATACATTTTTTTCATAATGGCTTTTGTGTTGAGTCTTGATACATTTCTTATGCAGCACAGGGGGCACCTTTCATTCAAAAGAATAACAACTTGATTATTTTGTGCTATTTAGTATTTGTAAATGCTTTTCAATCTAAGATGCAACTTACAGTGAGGTAATCCAACAACCCCATGCAGCTGATCATTTTCTCTTCAATTATGGGAGATACTATAACACTATTTCAAAACACATTAGTGCTTGGAATCCATAAACATGACATAGTAATTCATTATGTTTTTACCCCAGTATCTGGACCTGTTTGACTCATAAATGATCAAGTCTTAGACTGTGAAATAAACATAGGCTACCAATCATGAAATATTGAAATAAATACTTAATAAAGACATAGTCATTATCACTCTAATTGTTGATTCCTTCATGGTATATAAAAATGGGATTGTCTTGATTACTGGGGAAAGAAGGGAACCACAGACCATCCTCAACTATATTAGTGCCATTTGTTTCAAATTCTTCCGCCCAATTTTCATGGCAGGTGTAGGGATTTGCTTGGTCAGTTTTGCATTTCACCTTTTCCCCTAGCTTCTTTCTTCTGTCTGTGTTAACAAGCAGTGAAATGGACAAGGAAGTAAGGCAAGAATTGCAGAGCATGGAAAATTCAGCATATGAATACCCTGTCTGGAGGCTACTGCTTGTTAATACTGTGTAGATTCTATTGTTATAAATAGGGTCTACACTCAAAGCCTCACAGCCTTTTGAAGAGGCAATCCATCTCGCTCCAGGTTTCTCTAACCCAGTAGGCAGAAAAGCTTCAATGCTCTTGCTCGAAGAATGAGCTTCTACAAATTCACCCCTCCCCAACCCATCCAGTGACAGCATCTGCAACTGTGCTCTTCTGCACACAGAGATTTGGCCTTTGTGATACATCCTACTGTAAGAGTCTTCAAGAGCTTCTTATGTCTTCAATGCAGGGATTTTTTCACATGCAAAAGTTATGCAAACAACCATAAAAAGCACAAGTTTCCAGGGGTTTGATTTGAAATATTTTTGGTGAGTTAAATTTTGGAAGTAACCTACCATCTCTGTTTTTCTGAAACCCTCTTTGAAGGTTGCTCTTATTGTAAAACTAACCAGGTTATGTCCAGCTGGGCTTGGTCTTTTTCTCTGATATCTTTGTGGTGATAGTGTGCATGGCACATCCTACAAACTTAATAATGTGTTTTCTGCTCATGCTTTCACTGTGGGTTCAGTGGAGGTGACAAATTCCTATATGAATGAAAGTTCAAGTAGGTTCATTGTTTTAAATATATAAATAGCATGTTTCCAAAGTTCTATAGGAATATATCACCACTGCCATCAATAATTCCACTGGATTCTTCTCTGAAGGGCTTCCATTGTGGATTTGTGTGCTCATGCATGCTATGGTGTCAAAATGGAGGAGCCTGTGGGATGCCACATTGATATAGGGTGTCCTGTGAGGGCATGGGAGCCTGGGTTCAGGTCCAGCTTTTGTCCATTTCTGGCAATCTGGACAGACACTCAGGTAAATGTCCTTGCCCTGGGTTGTGGGGCATGCTGTCCGCCTGTCATTTCTGCAGAAGCAATGTGGCCTGCCATCTGTCGCCCTCTTTGGCAAGCTTTTGAGTACACTGACTTCACGTGGGGTTGGCTAACTGGAGTTGTAGATATTAAGGGGAAACAAGAATTGATTGGAAAGAATATCATGCATTAGGCAAAGGTATGTTCATGTCTAGTGACTATTGGCTATCAAATGAGATTCTAATAGGGCCCTAAATAGTGTGATAGCTCTTCCTTCTGTCATGTTCCCTAGCCAGTCCCAATGCTTCTGGCTCCCTCCTTCACTTACTCCTTATTGTCGCTGCCATGAGACTGTAGGGTCCTGTTTGTGTATCTGTTTCTTAATGATCATCCTGAGCTTTCTGGCCTTAATCTCTCAACTTTCCTCTTTGAGGACAATTTAAGATTCTATCACTAAGGTACCAGGACTTGTCCCTGCTTCAGTACCTTCAGGGTACTCTTAACTAACTATCACACTGGATAGCTTCTAAACAGCAAACATTTATTTCTGACAGTTTTGGAGCCTGGAGGTCAGAGATCAGAGGCTTACCTAATCAGGTTCTATTGAAATTCTAGGCACCACTTCCCTGTGGTCTGATGGGGAAACTGGGTGATATCTCTCTGGGGTTCCTTTTATTAGGGCACTAATCTCATTTGTGAAAACTTCACTTGCAAAATCTAATCACCATCCCCAAAGCCCCATCTCCTAATACTGTCACCTTGGGGTGACACAAGTCCAGTCCACATCTCCTTCTAACTGTACAGAACTCCCCTTACTGTTAAAGTCCCTACTCTTATCTTAGAGTCCTTTTGTTTTTTATCACTGTCATTTGCTTGAAGACAAACTAATGTCAGCCCAAACTAATGTCAGCCCACTGACTGCTCAGAGGTGGCCCTTGTTGTGGCAGAGAAGACAGGGGTTCCCCACTGGGTAGTAGCCTTTAGAAGACTTTAGAAGACTGGTTTTGCTAAGAAACTCAAATTATTTCCTTCTGTGATAGTATCAAAGATGGTACCCACTTAAGGGTGATTCTTAGAGTATGGCCATTTAAGGCAGTCCTCTTAGAGTCTCCTCAGGTTTTAAACTCCAAAACAAAAATACAAAGAAAAAAACTGTGCCAGGAGGCTAGCCAGAGGATGTTCATCTGCAGTGTTAAAATCAAGTCAGGGGTCAGGAGTGTTTTGAGGTCTAGGACCACCCCTAGTGCAAAGATTGGCTGGGACTCCAGTCATGCTCAAGGCTAATGTTTGTTACTGGGGCGAGGAAAAAATATATGTCTAGACTTTAGGGAAACAGGTGTAAGTGGAATCTAGAAGCACTCAGGTCCTGGCTTCTTTATCATCTCCTCTCCCAGAAGAGTCTCCAACAAAAACACAGTTCCAGGTGTGCCAGATTTCTGCCTAAGATTTTCACCAGGCTTGGTCACATAGACAGCTCTGCCTGGCACACACTAGATATCTGCGAGAAGAAAGAAGGTGACCAGCACAAAGCTCATATTTTCATACACACAGTCAGACACTGGGAGTCACCCTCATTCAGCTGGGGAATAAGAGGAAATTTCCCAATCCAGTGTCCAGTTGCCAGATGAGGAGATCCTGCAAGCAGACTTTTCTAACAAGAGTGGTTGGGTCAGCAGCTTAATCCTTTCTACATAGGAACATTCACTGTTTCTCAGAAAATGCAATCTCCTTGGAAAATAACCCCTTTAAAAATATGCACTGTAGCATCTTTACTTTCCTAAAAAATATGTGTTTAATTCTAAACTGTTGGCTAATATCTATCTTGATATATATATATATACTTGAGAAGCCAGAAACGCTAAATATGTGAATGAAGTGTTCATGAAATTCTAGGGTCAATGGTGTAGGTCTGAGATTGAATTCAAATGTACTGACAAAACCATGGAGTATTAAAAGTCAACCTTAACTGTAGGGAGCGGCATGATAGCCTCACTGCTGCCGCCCCATCCCGCCCTCCTGTGGGCATTTAATGCATCTGCCTACATTGCCCATGATCCTCTCTGGCCGGACATGACTGTGACCTATCCGGGCCCTCCACAACATCTCTGCCTGATGACAACTTCCTGCCCTCACCCTATATAAACCATGTTCACTTCCTCAATAAATGAGACTTGATTAGAACTGCTCAACTTGTCTCCATCTCTCTTTCCTCTTGCCCTGCCCACCATCCCCGTTCCCCCTCCAGGTGAGACCCACGGACTGATCCGCGGGCCGGATCAAGTGGCGCCCATCGTGGCCTCGCCTGGCACGGGGATCCAATGAGGGACCGTTCTGAAGAAAGCTCTGGCCAGAGTGATCATTTCCAAGGGACTCGTCCCTGTGATCCGCGCAGACGGCCACCTTACGTCTCGCCTGAATCATGGTAGGTGAACAGATTTTTTTTTTCCTTATCGGCATGGGACAAGTACTTAGTGAGCATGAATTGTTCGTGAATAGCCTTAGGGAGGCACTCAAGGTTAGAGGGATTAAGGTTAAAACCAGGAATTTATTACAGTACTTTCAGTTCATACATAAGATATGCCCTTGGTTTCCTTTAGAGGGCTCCATTGATATAAAGAGATGGGAAAGAGTAGGA
>PVJX010009785.1:0-59686 GCA_004027295.1 Dolichotis patagonum
TAATCTCAGTAGAACATACAATGTAAGATTCACATATAGAAACATACACAGTTTAAATCAAATACAGCCTTTAAATTCTCAGATTCTAAGGCTTCTGTTTGTAAGTACCACGTGAGTTTGAAGTCCCTTAACTCTCATTTTATAACCTGCTGAGTGAACTTAGGTATTTCTAAAACCTTAGATAACTGGTTTTAATATGAGTGGCCAAAAGAGCCAGAGAAACATAAACAAAAATAAAATTACTTTAAATACCTTAAATGAACAAGTGAAAAAGACACAAACAATTACTTTTAGATCAGAGGGCACTCCTAGAAATACTGGCCCAGTTGAGCATTAGCTATAATAATCTGCTGTAGGTTCACAATAATTTGACTAGTCAGAGCTTTTTGGGGAGACTGATTAGACATTTCTTGCAATAAACTAACACCAGAAAGGAGAGAGAGAAAACCCGTTAGTATACACTGATAACCAGAAAGAGTCAGGAGTTGGAAGGAAAGATCCTTGAAGCTTTGCCTTTTTATTTTCTAATTTACCTTTGGGGAAAATAAAATCCACTTTTGATTTAACCATAGATCACATATCAAGAAAAACAGAGATTGTGCACCTCCCTCTACCCTTCCACGTGGTGGGAGGCTCCAGGCACTTCTGCTCTCCTGATTCCAACCTTTTTGGTAAGCAACAGTTAAAAGGGTCTAATTTGTCCCCTGTTTGTATTTAGCCAAGCTTTTGATATAAAATTACTGTCCTATAATTTTGGTTATACTGTCCTTCTTTCTCCTTTGTTTCAGATGATTACATTTTTAAATTTGGGTGGCTGTCAACAGACTTTTCAAGTAACCTTGAAATAGGAGTCTATTTTAGCACCCACAGACAGCAGAAAAAAAGAGAAAGTTAGCCCTGTAACTGTAGTTTAAGGATTTATAACACATAAGAACTGTCTTAAGCAAATTAATTAAATTTTTAAAAGGCCAATTTACATTAGAAGCCAAAAGTAAATTTATCAATGAGCCAATATTTGTAATAATGGGCTCTTATTGTGACTCTAGGTTGTCTCTCATATCACAGCATGAACATTGTATGATTGACTTCCTATTTGTATTGAGGCACACAGAGATGTGCCTCTCTACTTTTCTCCTGAACCAAAGGGCAGTCTTTTTCCCCTCATGTGACCACAGCCATGGCACCAGGAGTTGGGCCCTCCTGGTTGAGGTGCAGCCACCAGTGCAGGGTGTTGGTGGTTATATGGTGGGGGTAGGAATTCCACAATGTCCCATTTGGAGGAGGAGACCAAAGGTGAATCCTCTGTTTTCTTATTAAGTTCTCAAGTTTTTAGAGGAAAAAGGACAACTAGTCCCTGTCACCAACACAGGGCATAGTCTGTCTCCCTCTGAATGCCTGGTCTTGCATCATTAGAAATTCTATCAACAATTGACAAACTCAATCCTCATTTGATCCAAACTTTGGCCAGAAATTTGGGATTGTGACCAAATGAAGCAACAATACTTTATCATGTTAACTTTTTAATGTATTTTATTTTATTTTATTTTATTATTTTTTGTCTGTGGATTGTCATCTCAAATACTTCACAACAGTCCAAGGGCATTATCAAAGGGTTCCCTGAACCCCTTGAATCCCTAACCTGTCCTAATTGGGAAGACATTTATTTTCCATTCTATTTGTCCCAAAAGGCCCAATCTTTGGTACATCAAGGTGTCATGCCAACAGTCAAAAAGAGGAAATTAGTCAGAATGGGCACAGTCCCCTGCAATAACCCTGAACACTCGACTAATTATGTCCTTATCAAGTGAGCCTTCAGTGGGCCATCTCACCCCAAATGATGGCCAACTTCACAGAGGGTCTGTAGATTTCTGGGAGTTAGCTTAACACCATAGTACCCTAAATATCCATTAAAAATTTTTAATATGCCTTCTAGGAGAGTCTGTTTACTCTACTTTCCATTCATTGCATCGCCCTAACAGACAACTTTCTTGCACAAGAGAGGAAGGAGGGAAGGAGAAAGTTTTAATTGGAAAAATTAGAAACTCACTTTGTTCATCCCCTGCCATTTTCCTTGTGGAGATATTTCAGGCACATTTTAGCATTTTCAGAGCTCCCAAGGGCCTGTCACTACCCTTGGCCATCTGAGGATTAACACAGAACTGTGGATCAGGACTCTACACTTGCTTCAGCCCTGTGGTCAAGTCAGAACCTTCTCACTGTCCATCTCATTTGCATGATAACACAATGACTTCAACCTACCACCCAGTTCCCAGGACCTTGAGGCTGCAGTTTGTCCTTCATAGAACTACTTGAGCAGTTTCTGGGAGCTGCAGTCTCAATTCCAATGAAACTCCCTTGGGCAACTCTGGGAAGTGATCAGTCCTCACTTCTGCCTCTGTAAAGGCAGGACTACCAAACTGAACCCCAGTCTTACTAAATCTGGTGAGCAGTGCTCCCTGAAATGGTTCCTCAGCCTCCAGTTTCTTTCTGTATCTGGAGCTCTCACTCCAGCACATCAGGAGGCCTTAACCTTCCCTATAAATCAAACAGTTTGCTCGCTGGAGGTGAGATCATATCCCTCAGCGTCTTGTAGTTCTCTAGCAACAAAGGTGGAAATACTCTGCCTCTTGATCCTGGACGAGCCCCCAGAATGCTGCAGGATTTTCATGGAAAGAGCTGGACACCAAGCCCTATTTCCAGGGAACCAGCCCTTTTTCCAGGGAACCAAGGAACCATGCTGGCACTGACTCAGCAGTTTCCTCTCCAAAGAATGAGTTCAGAATGTGGTATAGTAATAAACTTTAATAATTTTTTTAAAACTGGGGATCGAACACAGGACCACGCACTTGCAAGGCAGGCACTTATGCCACTGAGCTAAATACCCAGCCCTAATAAATTTTTTTGTGTCTTCATCTCTTTTATATGGGACAGGCACTAACGTTTTACATTGTGTTGGATATGATTTACATAACAAAATTACATCAGACATACATGTGCATACATACAGGCTAATATCACTACATTTTTAAAAGCTCCCACCCTGACATATTATGAGGGGTCCTATTACATGACCACTGTGTCGATTTTGTGTAATGAAGAAAAGTCCAGTGAAGTTTCAGATGTCCTCCAAAGAAGTAATCAGCAAAGAGGAGATTAAAGCTGAAGTCATAAAATCCTATGTTAAGTTAGAGTCTACAGAGTCAGAGAGGCTCATTGGTTTGCTTGGTAACTGAACAAGATCTGTACTCTTCAATGAGCAGGATTTCCAGTGAAATCATGGGAGCCTCAAAGAGCAAAGATTATATTATTCAAATAGTGAAGGATGTGAGAAGTCACAGTGTAAAGCCTGAAGGATGTGGAACAGGAGAAAATATCAAAATGCTGATACTTATAAAGAGGAAATAAATTAAAGTCTAAGACACAAAGATTAAGCAAACAAACAAGCAACCCAAAATACCCTAAAATCTAAAGCCTAGAGCCACAGAAAGAAAATAAATTTGGAAATTAACTAAGAAAGTGTTCCCCTTTAGAAAACAACTTTTTAGACTCTGACATATTTTCACCTAGTGTGAGCCTTGAGCTCAGAAAGTCCATGATTTTTGACAACAATGAAATTTATACCTTCCTTCCATGTGAACAGTAATAATGTAATGTTAGGCTAATCTATCCAGGTTTGTAGGCCTGCTTTGCAGTTTTCCTCACAGTTCCTTTATTTGATCTGTCCATCTTCCTCTTGCTTCCCCTGGGAGTTCTAGGAATGCAATATATACCTTGCATAATCTACTCTTAAAACATATTGCATTACACTGTAAGGGTACTTTTTCTTCTCTTTAAAATAAATTGTCCTGCAAGGCATAGTGGTGCATGCTTATAATCCTAACACTAGTGAGGCTAAGGCAGGAGGGTTGTCATGAGGTCAAAGCCAGTCTGAACCACATAAGTGAGTTCAAGGCCAGGCTGTATACATTGTGAGACTCTGTCTCAAAAGTAGACAAATAATTCTAAAATGAATCATGTCACTGTGCATATACAGTAATTACATGATCTGCTTGTACATATTTTCTTGGTGATAAACAAGCACAACACTTGTTTGGTAAGATGACATTATTTTTGTAGTAACAGATTCTGTAAGTCAGGAATTTAGAGAAGTAGAAATGATTTTCCTCTGTCCCAAAATATCTTCCATTATGAAGATGAAATCATCTGACTGTTCTTGATACCAATTTTTGGCACCTGAGCTAGAATGGCAAGACAGTGACATCTCTTCCCAGGAAGTTGCAGGGTGGCCAGGGGCTTTCATATCAGTATGGTGTTTCAGGAACCAGTGTTTCCACTACAAGAAGAAGCCACATTCTTTTATGCCCCAGACTTGGAAGTCATGAGATGTCACTTATGACACTCTACCCATCACAACTCTCATAAACTTTCCCAGCATCTGTGAGAAGAGACATAATATATTCTCCAGCAGAGGTGTATAGAAGTATTTTCATAATTTAAAACTGTTGTGTCACCTAAGGGCACATTGAATATTTGTTACTGCTAGTGGCATCACGAACTATAAAGTAATATGCCCATTACTATGGACTGCATGTACGTGCCCCAGTCCCCCCCACATCAAGGCCCTAATTCCCAATGGGATGGAATTAGAAGGCATGATTTTGGGGAGATAATTAAGTTTAAATGGTCATGTGGGTGTCAGCCCTATGATGGAATTAGTGCCCTTAGGAAAAGCAGTCCTCGGTCAGTACTGGGCCTGCCAGTGCCTTCATCCTGAGCTTCTGTACAATGAGAAATAAATGTTTGTGGGATAGCAGTTTGTACTGAGACAACTATTTGTAAATAGATGGTGAGCATCATTTTTCATTGCAAAACAGAAAGTTACATGGTATAAGAATTTTCTGCATATTTTTGGTTTCACTTTTCCTTTTAGGTATGATTTTTCTTGTGACATAATCTTCAATGTTATTCTTTTTGTCCTTATGCCACCACAAATTCATGAATCTGTATCAAGTTTTGTGATTAATATTCACTGAGTAAATTATTTGATAAAATGCATATCTATATATCAACTGAGAATTATTTCCAATTCTACTGATAATTCATTTTTCCATTTTCTATTAATGTTTATATATTCCTTAACACTCTATGAAATATGCTATACTATGGTAACTGTGCCAATAATTCTTCAAGTATTAGGCTCAATTTTCCAATATCAGGATTCCCCAGACCAGTTCTAGGATGTGTAGTTTTAGTTGGTGTCACCTTGGGTGTGATTTTTCTAACACTAAAAATATAGAAATCTCTACATAAGCTTTTTCTGTTATAGAGACTTTGTCTGTTGCTGTCACAAGGTGATATATGCTGGCTTGAGCCCTACATTGTTCGAATTATTAAACAATTTGTAGAAGACCACTGAACAGGAGATGTGGTTGTGGGAAATAAATAGACAGCAAATGGAATTCTGGTCACTTTTCTTTCCATTTTGGTTAACTGGTTATATAGGTATTTTCTCCTGTCAAATGCTTAGGTTGAAAACATACATAATTAGCTTCTTCTATTTGCTTATGTGAGCTAGTTTATGTATAGTAGAGAAGACAGAATAAAACCTGTTGAAGGATATTAATTGGAAATTAAATGTCATGGCGTATTTAAAACATTTGATAGTTATTTCCATGTACCTTACATATTTAATACTTTTAAAGTTTTATATATATATAAATATATGTTATATGTATACCATTATACTTTATATACTTACATATGTAATTATACTTTTGCTCACATATAGTACCTACATACATATTTACATAGAAAATTTCAGAGTGGAACTCTATCTCATATATTACCTTGTACCAATAATAAAAAGAACTCACTTTCATCCTATATAATATGAAAAACTATAATAAATGCATACTTCATTTTATTTTACATTCAAGTTATAAAGTAAATTCAAGGTTATTTGTCATTGGTCATTCTTTAGTGGAAGACATAGCTTTAAAGAAATGTTTCACTTCGGTTAGATTCTAGTCATTAAAAATATTAGGAATGCAGCTTTTCTATATATATGTTTACATATATGTTCATATATATGTTCATATATATGTGTGTTCATATATATATGTGTGTATATATATATATATATATATATATATATATGCTTGAAACCAGGATGTTAGAGGTGTTTTACTTGCCCCTTGCCTATTTCATCTTATCCCTCAAATAAAAATTATTATGAATTTGGAATAATTTTCTTAGGCTTCATTTTCTGGTTTTTACATATACCCTACTAGGCAAAGCATTACTTAGAGTTTCCTATTTATGAAAGTCATATGAATGGATGTGACTTATTACAAACATTTGTGAGACAAATGTTTGTTAAGATTTAATCTCTATTCGCTCATTTGAAAACAATGACATCTGTCTTTTCTTTATTAAAAAATTAGAAATTATATTCTAGAAATTAAAACATACATGTTTTTCAGATAGTAAAATTAATGAGTACTTTACTCACCACTTACATATTTTAAAGTATATAATACACATCCTAGATTTATATTATAGTATATAATATGCATCAATTTCATATTTTTAGCACTACGAGATTATTTTCATATTTTACACTTGAATGTTTCTTTATATTTTTCAACATATTTACCAATTTACTTGTTAAATCCTCCCTCTAGCATCTCAAAAGGAAATGCAACCTTTTTCCATTGCCTCTAATTTTCTCTTTTATTTATCTGAAAACACTTTCAGTCTGTAAGAGATGCTCCTATTGTTTAAAATTTTGCCATTCTGTTTTTGCAGGCTATTGTCTTCTTTCCTTGGTTACTCATTTTTTTTATTATTATATTATTGTCATTGTCATAAAAAAAAAAACTGTCATTACATTACCCAAAACATGTGCTGACAGTATGGTTTAATATGTAGCAAGTTTCTATAAAACTTTCATGTTTTTTATAGAAAACTGTACATTCTGTTATTGTTGAAAATATTATATACATATTTTTGGTCTTGGAACTTTGTATGTTTATGTATTAATGCTGCATCAATTTATGAAAATGTGTGATATCCACACAAGATACATGGTAAGCCTTCTCCAACTCATTGTTTTAAACTTGCATCAAGATCAAGTTTCTCTTTTCAGTTTGTTTTAAAAACTCAAATATATTTCATTTCATTGATGGCAGGCATTTTTGCAGAGAGATACCACCAATGCGTTATTGCAGGGAGCTCCCAGTTGTAAGCTGTACTCCTCTGTTGGCAGGAAAACAATGAGTTGGATGAGATGAGTATTTGGCTGGTATTGTTTCCCTTTGCCTGTGGCTATTGTGTAGTGACACAGCAGGGACAAGATGTGGGAAAAGTTGTCTGACCAGATGGCCTGGGGATCTGGAATGCCTGGGAATAGTTCTAATTGATTTTGAAAAAAAAAAAAGAAGAAGAAGAAGAAGAACTATTCAAATAGCTGTAAGGCTAGTCTCAGTGTGATCCAGTGCATAATTAAAGGACATAGTAATATTGAATAAGCAGAATACAAAGTAGGAAGACTGTCCATACTATCACGTGACTCATCTGCACAACACAAAAGGCAAAGTGAATGGCAGATTTCTAACTCCCCTCACCTGGCCATTCATAACCCCAATAAACATGAATCACTCAATTTCAGAATGCTGTGGCAGTTATAATGCTCTCAGGTAACACTTGACAAGCGCTGGCTTAGACAATAATGATCTTGCAGTTATCACCATTATTTCATTCAGTGAGAGGCCTGGAGGGAGGAGAGAGTTTCAGATTTAGCAAATTCTGTGATGTGCTGGCATTAGGTTCTTTGCTAAACAATCTGTTATCCTTCTGGGGCTGACCGCTGTCGCTAAGTCTTTGAAAACAGGGTTATAATAGGATTGCACTCAAAGGCAAAGGAAAGACTGTAACTTCAAACACACACACACACACACACAGTAGTGAGAAACACACTACCAGAATTCCTCACAGACTATATTGTGGACCTTGTCGCGATAATGTCATATACACTGGGCGTTATCTCTTTAGGAGACTGGACCAGGAATCTCGGACTTCTGAAAAGCTGGACAGCTCTGGCTCATCACAATGGACAGAGACCGTGTCTCAATTTAAACAGTGAATAGGGTGGGTCTCCAACAGGATATTCTGGGGAATATCAGATTGTTTTGTGTTGGGGAGAATGAAGAGCGCTAATCTGAAAATGTGTACTTTAGCTCTTAAATAATTACTTTTGCATTTACTTTAAACACAGAGGTGCCTAACATTTGAGACACTGCAGTAATTAAATCTCCATTCTGCAGCTGCTAGAGAAGAGACAAGATAGCTTCCCTTTTTTCCCACGTCTGTCTCCTCTACACATTACTCAGCCAGAGCAGAGGCACACACACGTCATCAGAGGCAGCTCTGGTTCGCTGTGGATCTCAGCCAAACCAGTCAGCCTCTTTAGTTTTGCAGTGGTCATTAAAATGAGGACGTGGACCTATCCACAGCATGGGTTTTCTTAAGTGATTATCTCACAATTATTTTTGCCAGTCCTCTTTTCTAAGTCTCTTTCTCCCCTGGAAGCATCTGCACTGAAACACCTAACTAACAACCTGCTGGCCTCTCTCTCAACCCATTCAACCTAATTAAAAACAATTAATAAATACCTATTATGTACAGGATGCCAAAATGAATAGTACACACTTCCTGCCCTCAGGGGGATCCATATAGAGACCTAGTTATTGAAATGCAAATCAATACATGAAAAACAAAAGTTGTCAGAAGCCAGGAAGTAGTACAAAAGAAATGTAATTTGTTCAGTTAGTTTATACATGGTTTCTTAATTGGCATAGGAAACTTCAGATTGTAGTCTATAACAGGAAAAAACATAGAAGGCTTATAGTACTTTATAACGATGATCTTTAATTTGAAAAAAAGATTTATTTTTTATTAAGATTTATCATTGATTTTCTGTGGGCACTCTCTCTCTCTCTCTAATCTGACTCCCCTTCCAGCAGGCAAATGCATCTTTTAAATATCTTACAGACCTTTGAAACCAGAGCCAAAGTCATGATCTTTCTCCCTCAATCCCTATCTTTCTCACTTGTTTTCTGTGCATTTTTCTCATATCACTCCAGACTCAGACTCAAAAAGGAAGGCAAGAATAACTGATGAGATGCCCACCCCTCCATTACACACATAAGTTATTTCTCAAAATTGTTTCTACCCTTTTAGTCTTCCTGATTTACACTTTAAATCAAAGACCAGCAAACTATTTGCTGTAAAAATCCATATAGGAAATACTCTCGAATTTGCAGGGCATATGGTCTCTGTCAAAACTATTCATCTTTGCTAGTGTAGAATAAAAAGTGGCTGTGGCAAATAAGCAGGAGCCTGGGCATGGGGAATCCCATGAAATCTCTGGAACAGATCACATTGGCCGCAGGGTCGTAGTTGTCTGTCCAGAGTTTAGGCTCTCCTCAGCTTTTTTCTAAATTAATATTGCAATGTACCTCAACCGGCCTTCCAAACTCTAGTCTTTACGTTCATGTTTATTGTCTATCCATATGAAGACGCAATGATGCTCCTAACGAAACTTGGCTGTGTTATCCTGGCACGCAAGTGCAGTCCCTACCAACCTGGACTCGTGCTTTTTCCAGCTGTTGTTCCTCCTCCCTGTGATCTCCAGATACTCTTTGACTGGCTCTGTGAAGACATGGTACAGTCTTGCACAGTCCCTAGGCAGCTGTGATTGCTAACTCAGTGTGGGGAAGCTGTTTTTAGGTGTCTTTACTTGTTAAACTGTTGGTCATCCTTCATGGCACACCTGTTCTCTGAAGTCCATTCCTTTCTTCTCCAGGACAGTCACACTTTACGTACACCAGATGTCCTCTGTCCATCACTGATGGTGGTGTCCTGGAACTGGCTCACACTGCCTCAAGAGCACTAATGATTAAATTTTCAGGAAATTCTCAAGTCAGTTACTAAATGGTTAACAACTCAATCACGGTAGGAATAGCTGCATTTAAAAAAAATAGGCAAAACTGAATGTGGTGATGAATACCTACAATCCCAGCACTTGGGAGGCTGAGACACGAGGATCACCATGTGTCCAAGGACAGTAGCCTCTGAGGCCTTGTCCCCCCAAAACACTAATTTTAAAAACTGGCAAATGCTACAAATTAGACATGTTTTTAGGGCTTTACCTCATTTTGGAGAACTGGCTGATCAGCAAGCACTGCAACTTTTTGACTGACAAATATGAAAGACAGTCTATCTACTAAATAGCCACTAAAGAGATAAATAGTAACCCTTGATCATTAGTATACTTTGGGTATCTGAATGAAATCTATTATTTTTACTAATGTTTAGTATTTCTGACTGCTGTCTTTACTAATATTTAGTGGGATGAAGAAAAAAATACCTTGGTATTAGATGTGATTTGGGTAGAAAGACTCTCTTATTCTTTATAGGCATTAAAAATGCATTGAAAATTACACATAAGTCTTTAACTATGAATACACTTCATGTTATCAGATAAGATTTTAATGAAATCCTTGCATGAGATCTTGCATATAGAATACTATTTCTGATTTTTTGTTTTTGAACTTGTTAAGCACCAATATCAAAGTAATATAACTATAGTATATATGCTGCAAGTTGTTCTCAGTGAATGTGTATTTTAAAATATATTTAGGAGCTTTCTTTAAACTATAAATTCACATCTCAGTGGGACTTCAGTTCAATTGAAACACCTTCCTGTGAATGTGGGCAGTAAAGACTCCAATCCAAATTTAGGATATTATCATGGCAACTGGGTTCACGAACTTAAAATTTGTACAATGAACTCTTTAACCAGAATTGTGGAAAAAATTAAATCTGTGAACCGAAGTACCACAGTACTAAATGCAAATTTTAAAAAAGAATCAGCTGTGTAAGTAGTGTGGCTCTGGGTGATCTACTTTTGTGTGTGTTTTGTGATGGGATTTAACCACTATAAATTGATGAGGGTGCTATTCTGTGTGGACACCCGGATTAATGTTCCAAGAAACTACTGCTTACGTTTCTAAGCTGGTTATTTTATGTACCACAATCTACATTTCTTAGCTTTTATATATGATACATAGCCTAATGAATAACAGAAAAAGTATCCCTACATTCGCTTTAACTTTCAGACTTTGCCTTCACTATGCCGGTGGAAACCTTTACATTTTCTATTTTTTAAAATTCAGAAAACACGTTTTTGCCTGAGGGCTTCTTTGGCCAGTTTCATGTGCCTTTTCTCTTTATGGAATTTAGTTTTTATAATGGCTGCAGTATGCAAAGTTCTCCTAGACTTGCAGAGCAATGACTACAGGCCTGAAACTTATTCCTTGAAAAATTGGAGAATACTTATATTGTCATAGATATTTTCTGTTCTAAGTTAAATAGACATTCTTAGTGCAAATCTCCAATATATTATTAATAAATATCGCATTAGCATAGCATAGCAGGAAACATTTGATCATGGCATAGTTAAATTAATTTTGATAGTGTTAACCACTGCACTGATAACCCTGAGTGTGACTTTCTGATGGGATAAGAGAGAGCAGGGATCCTCACTTATTTAGTGCATACTTAGCATACATGAGGCTTTAGATTCAACCTCTACCACCATTAAAATATATTTAAAAATAAGTTTCTGGATAGTCTTTAAATCTCTGACATCATTTTCAGGTTCATGCATATGTAAATTCTGTGCATATGCATAGGCGTGTATGTAGTTCATTACATGTTTTGATAAAATATAAAGTAGCTATGCATTACTGTATGTGCGGTAGCTTTAATATGCACCCAAGAGACAGATCATGATATGTGGTAGTGCTCAGAAATGAGCACGACAGTGTAGCACTATCCCTAAATTTTAACTTCACAAAAGTTTGCAGGGCAGGCAGGTGCAGTCACACCAGGAAGTCCCTGAAGAAGAGGACACAGCTCTCAGTCACCAGCATCCCCAGGACACAGTCAATGCAGGTGACAGACAGTTGGCTGAAACATTGAAATGTCTTCCCTGCCTAGTAGGAGAAAGTGTGCTATTCAGGTTGTCTGTCCATGTTACAGAAACAATTCTCATTTAATACATGAATAAACAGTCTATTAAACTTAGCTAATGTGCTTTTACCCCCTGAAAGATAAATCCAGTTTAGGGAGCTGTCAAAATGAATCTTCCAAGCCTCCTGCATGGTCTAAGTTAACCACACATGTAAGATGATGTTTCGCCTTGACAGACCACTTCAAGCCAACTTTTCATGTTCCTTTTGCCCTTTCTATTTGAAAACATTTCATCTTCTTTCTATCTTTTGGCCCCACCAGAGTATTCCTGTTTACATTTTTATACTCAGTTAGTTATTCATTTCTGAACTTTACCCAGGATTCATTTTTCTCCTCTTTCTTATTAGAAATCAAAACAGAACAAGTCTGTGTTCTGTAACTCAGAAATTCAGTAGCATTTGGTGCTCAATACCATCAGTTCTGTCACGAGATTTACCCTGCATCTCTCAGTTAGTTTCAAATAGTAACATTGGTACTGAGGACTCTCTCTTCTCTGAAAGTTAACATGAAGATAGCTTTGGCCAGATACGAAATCTGAGAGTCTGCTGCATAATCGCCATTGTTCCTGTTTGATCAGGACAGCTGAGGGACTCAGAGTCACCTGCATATTGGCGATGGTCCAGCTGGTGGGAACTCTGCACCCAACTTCGTTTGCTTCACATCCTTCTGACAGAGGCTGATACACTCAACATCCTTTCACGGCTAGCTATTGTACCTAATGGTACTGCTCTGAGTGGAACCCATCTTGTTCCTTGGAGACATGACTGTCCTAATCACTTGCTTTACTTCAAATTCAAATCAAAGACAACTCATAGCTGTTTCTAATTTCATGGAGGATGTACACATCAACAGATCCTTATGAGGAGCCTCCCTGAGAGCAGCACAAGTAGCGTTTTTAACTCAATGATATTTGTAACTGAGCATGGCATTTTCCCAGCACTGGAAACAGCTGGGTCAAAGTTGCCGACATGTCCCTGTGACTTATATTACCTAGAAAAAGTCTGTCTTACTAGGTTTTTAAGCAACAAATGTTATTGTATCATCATCATCATCACCATTATTTGAAGTACTGAGGACTGCATTCAGGGCCCTTGCACATAGCTATACCCCCAGCGCTTTTTAAATTCTTATCACGTAACACACTCTTACTAAGTTGCCCAGGCTGGACTCAAACTTGTCTTCCTCCAAAATTAACATCCTGAGCCCCTGGGCTTATAGGTATTTGCTACCAAGGATAGATGTAGTGTCAAGTTTTAAAAACTATTTTATTGCAAATTTGAGTTTGCTACACACATAAAAAAAAACTATACCTGAATCTTTACAGTATTTTTTCATATGCTTTATGACAAATGTAGAAAAATTTCTTTTTTTACTGACTCATCATTTTAGCAAGCTAAATCCAAATAAAGAATGCCTCTCTTATTATTTTAACATTTAATTGTTAGAGGACTTAAATATTAGACAGTAATTACTCTTTTTTCACAATGGAGATTCTGGATTTTGCAAACATGGTCTTCTCTTGAGCTGCTTCTAGGCACAGGGAGTCAGTAGATGCCAGAAGGCCAGTGTGGACAGAAGCTTAGGATTTGCCTGGGTTCGTATAGATCTCTGAGAATCATAGTAGGGAGCATTTTAGCTGATTGTACACAAGCCCTTTCTTGTTGCTGTTGTTGGTGGTGGTCTGGTAAAGACTTGTGCTCTATGGAAGCACAGGCTTCCATAGAGATGTACACTGCAGAAAGAATAAACTTTCTTTAATAACATAAGCTGTCACAGCCCTCAGCAACCCATTCAAGGCCCCTTCCGTGTCTCTGAGAAAGAAGCTTTCTTTCTCCAATAAGTATAGCTTTTTTCTCAATAAATGTTTCCTGCTCTTAAAAAAAAAAAAAAACATAAGCTGTCAATATTTTGCTAACACTTCCAAAAAGAAGACTTGGGACTGATACATTCACCAGAATGCATGCAAACACAGCCTGCAAATCTATTTGTTTTATGTGCCTTTCTAGCAGGTGGTGGATATTTAGTCTAAGTAATGGAAAGCCATACTGACAATAAAACACATTTACAGAGATGAATTTCAAATATTCCAATAGGATTGCATTTAGCTTGAACACTGTAAACAAACTTTCAGACTGTAATTCAGATTTTACTATTTTTTTCCTGTCCTGAAAAATTCATACATGTTATCCTTCCCAAAAATATGACAAGGAAAAGGGCTGGGGATTTAGCTCAGTGGCTTAAGCGCCTGCCTGGCAAGCGCGAGGTTGTGAGTTCGATCCCTGATTAAAAAAAAAAAAATATGACAAGGAAGGTAAAAAATCTACTAATGCTATCGCCTTCTTAGGATGGAATTTGGTCTCTTAGGAGGTCACCTAAATAGCTAAATGTCTATTTTTCTATTTTCAATATGAGTTTCCACTGTTACAAGGTAAAAATACTTTATTTATGGGCCTGTGTGAGTACATAGATTTTCTCTTACCCACAAGTTAAGCATGCATCTTTAAGTCTTGCTCATTATTGCATTCATCTGAAGTCAGTGTTTTGATTTTTGTTTAATGGTTTGAAGCAAGGCTTGTGAAACATTTCTTACCTCTATGCCCTGTGTTCATGCAGTCTGGGTCATCGACTCTTACGCATATTACACTGTGAAACACTTTGCGGTGCTCATCTGCAGGAGAAGCGTGTTGGTTGATGGCTTTGTCACATGACAGTGGCTGAGACACGCCCCTTATTCTGCAACCCCAAATCTTTTATTGAGACCTTTCTTTATTCCTGTCCTCTCAGGCTGTGCCCTGGAAGTTTGGGGAGGAAAACCTGGAGTTTCACTGCCCGATCTTCAGTAACCCAAGTAATTGTCCTATTGTCACCCTTGCTGATTTCAAACACATCCCTCTGCACCAGTGACTGGATCCAACTCGGGGTCTCAGTTTCCATTACTCAGAATATGACTTTCTCTTAGCTTTAGTGGGGGACAGGGGAAGTTGACTGTCTGGCTGCTTTGGTTGATGTAGGGCCCTTGGTCAGTTTAGTACCTTAAATTCCACCCCTTTTCAAGGCATTTGATTCTTTACACTTTGAGCCTGGCTGGGCTTCACCAGTGCAGGCAGGCTAATTCACTCCTTTTGGGTATGTGTGTCTCTCCACAGACACTGAAATACTTCTTTCAATGTTTCCATTTTTAATCGGTTAAGCAAATTAATGGACTTTTGCTGGCAGATTCATTTGTCCATATAAAACACTTTGGCCACTTTCACCCCATCTCTCTGCTCATGAGCTCCTCTCCCCGGTTCACATTTTTAGAGGACAATTTCAATGTGTATAATACGTTTTGCTCATATCCATCCCCCATGACCTGCCCTTACCTTCCTTTCTCTCTTATCTCCTTCCTCATGTCTGATCACGATCTTCCACTGTCTCATCTTCTATTTTAGGTTTCAGTTATCAGGGAGAACATGCAGTATCCATCCTCTGACTCTGGCTTATTTTGCTCCACATGACAGTCTCCAGATCCACCACTTTCTTGCAAACTATAAAGTCGTCTTTTTCCTTGTGGCTGGAGAATAAATACTCCACTGCGTCCACAAAACGTGCACCCTGTTTTCTTTACTTATTCATTTGTTGGTGGCCCATTTCCATTCCTCCTCTACTTCATTATCTTTTAAAACACTGCTAAAACTTTTCACCCAGTCATGGAGCACGAAGCCGCTTCTTTGGGATTTTATTGTCATTTTACTATTATTTTGGTGAATCTTCAAAGGAAGAGGAAGTAGACCTGCAGCGCTCTGAAGGAGAAGATCTCAGATACTTTGACTCATGGATATTTATGAGAAGATGATGAATGCTACTGTCATCTCCCAGATAAACGTGCACTGCTGTGACAGTCCGTAGAGCAGCAAATTTGAAGACAGCACTTGTGGGTAGAAGAAATGTGGCAAAGTAATAGTGTTGCTGCATATACGAAGGGTGGTCAAAAGACACGTGAATGTTTAGATTTAAAACATATTACAGTTAAAGACATATGGCTACTAATTCCACTCGTATATTCTCCCTCACTTTGAACACGTTTAACCCATCATTCTTGGTGCTGTGTCTTTGGTGCAATGACTTTTTAAAATTTAAAATGCATCATGTTTTTTAATCATCCCTTGTATGTAAGAACTCAGTCTTTTTGAAAAAATTAGAAGTCACATCTTAAACTTTCTGCTTCTAGGATGCTTATTTACTAGGCAGCAAGCTATTAGGTTTCAGAAACTTGTACATGACATGACTGTGACTCCCTACCAACAGCACAGAGGGACTCCCAGCATTCAGGAAGCTCAGAGAACAGGGAAAGAACCAGGAAACAAGGAGAAACGGAGATTTCTGGGACAATGATCAGGGAAGGTTTCTTTAAAGCAAAAGTGTTTAAATTGTTTCAAAATGTATTTTGTCTGCTTGGATACTGTCTTACTAATTACAGTATTCAAGCAGACATACATACTTACTTAATGACTCTCATTTAGAATGAGAAACAACTGAGATAAGATTTTAATGAAACACACAACTTGTCATCTAAAACATACAAGATCAAAAGCAGACACCTTAATTCCACGGCCCATCACTCTGCATCTTAATAAAGATGTTGATAATATCAATTATAAAGGCATTCATTCTATATCGGTTAGACTGGTACATAATATTTTTATGACTACACTATATTCTTTCTTTCTTAAATTAATATTTGCCTCACTTATCTTTTTCAATTCTTTCCATTCAATTTTTCTTGGTTCCTATGCTTTAGGCATACTTCTTATCCATTGTATCATGCTAGATTATTTAAAATACTTATTGCCTTTCCTGAATCTGTATTTTTAATCACTTCTGGAAAATTCTGAGACATTGTATCTTTTTATTGTTTTTCTGTCATTATTTGTTTTCACTCCTTCTGAAATTTCTATTAACATATGTTATAGCTCACTTTTAGCCTCCACATTTTGAATTTATGTTTCATATTTAATCACTTTTTATTTGTGGACTACATTATGAGTAACTATCTTTTGGTTCACATATTTTCTCTCTGTAGCGTTCTCTCACCTACTTAACGCAACTAAAATATTTTGAATTACAATTATATATTTTTCATTCCAGGAGGATCTATTTGGTTCTATATCAACTATGACTAGTTTCTTTTAAAGATTATCTTGATTGTTCCTTATTTGTGTGATTATTTTTATGCCTTTAAATAGCTTCTGATTGCTTACTCTGGTCTCATTCCTCAAATTTGTCTGAAATTTACGGGAGGACATATTTTTCTTCTTGATATTGCTACTGAATGTCACTTACTACACAGGTGTTTATGTAAACCTATTATAAGTATATTGTAAGTTGGAAATACATTTAATACAAATAAACCTCCCCAACAGCCTAGCTCAGCGATGCTAGTTCAAGTTCTAAACACAAGAATTTTAGGGTTACTTGACAATGTAACTGTTACTGTTACTGTTACTGTTACTGTTACTGTTACACCCCACATCCCTAACCCTTAGAAAGATAAGAATTCAAAATTAAAACCAGGATCTTCTAATGAACATGCATTATTTTTGTGTTGTTTAAAGTAAAAAAAATACACAGAGTGAGCCTTCTTAGACTGAAGACTATTTTTACTTGTGTTTTGTATTTTGGGGCTGTAAGTATAACTTTTCAGGGTTTTGTCTTTAGGAATCCTATAATTCCAGTATCAGTCCAGAAAGAATTTCCACTTCACTTCAGAAGATAATAGCTCAGAACCTCTTTTTCTATTGTAATTTCTTCATTTGGGTGTTATACTCTATAGTCTGTGTAAATTTGAAAGCCATAATTTTGTTCAGCAGTTTTGTGCTGCTTTATGCAATCTGATGGAATAACTTTCTATTTCTCCCCATGGTCTGAGAAAAGAAAGACAAATTTTCTTGTCAGCTCTCTTTGCTGACTAGCGAATTTTTCTCTGGCGTCTGTTGCACTGAGATTTAAGCAAGTTAGGTTTTCTGTGGTAGTGAGGGTGGTCTGGTCTACTTTTTGCATGGATATAACACTTGGTTTCTACTTTTCCTTGGCCTTTAAAATCAGAGCCTCAGATGAGCAAATAACTCCTGAATACTAATAGCTCAGTACCCTTGACATCTGAAAGTTTGTCCTATCCTATTGTAAGCTCAGATATACACAATTCAAGATATGCACATTACATTTTTTTCTGAATAGTTGGAGCTAGAAAAGCTTCCAGGTTCTCATATCACCATGTCATAGGAAGTAGAACTCTGAAGATCATTATTTCTGACATTTTTTCTGAATAATCTGAAATTTAATATTATTTAATTAGATATCTTAAAATAAGACCCAGAAGAAGGTGGGTGGGAAAGCACCTTCCTAGGCAAGCATCAAAGTCAAAATAAGGCTGAAAAAATGTTGGGGTGATAAATCAAAAGTCTGTTTTCGAATGTAGAGACAATACCAAAGTGATTCTTGTCTCACCAGTTTGAGAGCACAGTCTGAGATCGAACCTCACTGTCACTGAAGATGATTTCCAGAATGTCAAGATGTGGTCACACTCAGAAGCATCCCGAAGCTAAAGAAAAACTGCTTTATTCAGAACTAGGTTAGACTATGGCTATCATTCTAGTGCAGATCTTCATGCAGATTTATTTTGCATTCAGATTTCACACTCTCCTGTGTAAATTTACTAATTTAAAGAAAAAAAGTGTTCAGGAAATATGTAGGCTGTCAAGGTTAATATTTATGAGGCTAAAATCTACTTTCTCACTTGCTTACACGAGGTAAGAAACAGATCTTTTATGTATTTTTTGTATTTTGAAGGTAGCAGAAACACAACAGAACAAGACAGAACAAATCCAATCGAGACAATGCAGTGAAATTGGTACAGAACTTCACAGCAGGATACCGGGAACAGTAATAGGTAGCATAGTACATCTCGTTATCTTCACAGTAGTTGTCCAGTCAACCAGGTATAGCAAAATCAAACCAAAAACAGAACATTACAAAACCTATCAAAACAGAATATTGAATAGAGCAAAGCAATTAATCAGAACAAAGCAAAACATTGAAAATAACATTTGCTTTCAAACAGAAGATAGAAGGAAATCCCTCATTTTTGCTATATTGCATACAGTCATCCTCCCAAGAGATGCTCAGACCGCTGGCCCCAGTTGCTAATAGGGAGGTTGAGATGTTTGATTCCCAGCCTACGCACCGGTAGGCTCACAGAAGATGCTGACTGGGTCTCCTCCTGGCTCAGCAAGAGGGCAGGAGAATTGCTTCTTTGTGCAGCCACCTGGGTTCCACCACGGCCATGGCCAGATCTCTGGGGCCACTGACTAGATCTCCTCCTGGATCGCACCAGAGAGAGGCGCTTACAAGAAACAGATCTTGCAAATGCAAAATGTTTCCAAATGTGAGGAGATACTCATCGAGGCTGTGAAGTCAAGGGTCCTCTAAGAACACAAGCAGAGCTGATACAGGAGCTGTGACTAATGTACACTGGGACATGAAAAATGTGATTTGGGATTTTTAGTGTGTGTAAAACTTCGGAATGAAGAAATCAAAGAAATGGTGAATCTGTCAGTCTTATGCGATGAAAAGATGAGTAGAGACATCTTCACACAGTCGATAGCTGAAGCCGTAAGTTTGGAAAACAGCTATGGTCCCAAGTAAGCACTGAGGAGTTTCCATACTCACAGACAAGAAAGAAACCGGTATACAAGTCTGGGGTGATAGAGCCAGAAACGTGGAGAGAAATGGAATGTACTACATTGTAAGCCAAGGAAAGAGAAACTATCAAGAAAAGAGAGGGCCCTTCACCTCAAACTCTTCTAACACTGCTGTTTTATTTACTCGAAGAGATCAGTGCTGACCCACTTTAACACAACTGTGTTCATATTGGAAGACTTCTCTCCCCACGAGAACAGTAGCATTCCAGAGGGCAAAAGCAATACGTTGTTTGGCGTTTAATAAACACAGATATTATTAAAATTGCTATCCTAAAATGATCAGAACAGTAAAAATCATGATAGTGTTTATCAGGAGGTATTCTGGGTCTCTTTGGTATATGTCATGTGCCAGAATCTTCTAAGTACTTTATAGATACGGTCTTACTAATTTTTAATAGCAATGTCCTATTTTGCCTCCTTTTCCAAATAAAGAAACAAGAAATGGCATTAAATGAATTTATACACAACCATAAATTGATAAAGACAAAATTCTTAGCTTTTCATCTTGCATTCATTCATTATAAATAAAAAATAAAAATTAATGTACTAAATATATGTAGTCTGATAAATTTGAAAAATGTTATAAATTGTTCCATAATTTGCATCATTAAAATTAGGTTATAAACAATTATCTCCAAAGAAGTTAACTTTCATTAATAAGCTACCAGTTGATAGCAAAGTGCTAAGACCAGGACACTATCTCCACGCACACTTCTCCTACACTCCTTAAACTCCACAGCTCCTATCCCAGTCCACTTCATTGATCTAACTGGTAAACCCACGGCAAACCCACAGTGTCTATGTCTTGCAGATTCTATCATCTTTGAAACTGATGATGTCTTCTTTACGGCCTGCCTATCTTTTCTTAGTTTAGTTGTTGCTGTTGCTATTCTTTCATGTTACCTTATGATTTTCTTTCTCCTATTTCTGCTACCTAAATGATTTCTAAAATCCCAGCTTCGCCTTTTTCTCCTGAGTGAACCCAAAATTTCTTCTGGAAATGTCTTTTACTGTCATGACACTGACTGCTAAATCTCTCTCAAGTTCCAGTCTCTCTCCTGACCTGTCTGTGTATGTTAGGTGTGAAGTGAATACTTTTACCTTAAATCTCCTGTGAATACTTTAAAGTCCAGCTCCGGTTTCCTCGAAGCTACCCTCACCCTTCTGCAGTCCATTTTCTTCCCTGTCCTTGTAGACTCACAGCTCCCAGTGTCCTTTCCATAGGTAAAGGCACAAACATTCATCTATTTGCTCAGGCAGAAGTCCCAGAGTCTTTCTAGACGTTTCTTTCTCTGTGTATTACCCAGGCCCAATGATTAGAGCCAGAGAACTGCCAACTTTCTCTGTAAAATCTCTCTCATTTAACCTAACAGATCTTTACTGAAAAATTCTAGGTAAGACAGGAAAGAGAAGTGGTCCCCAGTGGGTCACTGAATCAGCAATCTGACAAGAGTGAAGATTTGACAATTAAATGCCATTTTATTTCAGGAAGAAAATCCAGACATGTTTATTCACTTGATCATTCCCCTAACAAATACAGAGATGAGCATAAAATTTACATGCGGATATAGGTTGTTTTGTAAAGGGCATTTTGTTTTGTTTTGTTTTGTTTTGTTTTGTTTTGATTTCAGGCGTAATAGACGCCTTGTACCTTGAACATCCTCTGTACACCGCATGGACTATTTTATGATAAAGGAATCCAAAATAAGGTTCCTGAGTGTTAGAAGTCTTAGCTGATGTACCGTTTAAATGGGAACACAACATACCTTTTTATTTAGAAAAAAAAAAGCAAAACATAAAAAAGGGTAGAAATAATACAGAATTTCAAAAAAACAGTAAGAAATCACTAATTGATAAATTACATACTGTTATCTTAGAAGTAGTTGTTCAAGTTACAAAATCAAAGCATAAAAAGTGGACAATCAAACATACATAATGTTTTAATTGTAGTTTTTTTAAGCATTTAAAACTTACCATGAGAGAGAGAGAGAGCGAGAGCGAGAGAGAGAGAGAGAGAACAGATATAAAAGTCACCAATACAGCTTTCACCAAATAGTCTGTTCAGATTCTTCCAATATTCCCGTAATGTCCTTGATAGGACCCGTCTGCATACACATCACACCGTGCTCCTGTTTCGCCAGTATCTGGAAACAAAGGGACCCAGCCCTTGGGTGTTTCTTGATTTCACAACCTTTCTATTCCTGAAGATCTTATCATCTTTAGATTGTCTCTCATATTGTTTATCCAATGTTTCTTCATGTTTGAACCCAGTTTATATTCAGTTTATTGGCAGGAGTACTATAAGGCCGTTTTTATGTTTGTTATTTTTGTGTGGTTTTCCCCCGGAGGGGTGGGGAGTTGTTGTTTTGTTTGGTTTGGTTTTCCCATTTTTGTGTTGTGTGTATGTGTTTTGTGTTGTATTACTTTTTTCTTGTAGTACTGGGGTTTAAAACCCGGGCTTTTGCACTAAGCTACATTCTTAGCTCTTTATCTTTTAATTTTTATGGTAAGACAGGCTCTTAGTAAGAGCCAGCGTTGCACGGGTTGAACCTGAACTTGTAATCCTCCTCCAGAGAGCTGGGATTCCGGTGTGCACCACCGTACCCTGCAAAGCCACGTTCTGTTCTCCTCGTTGTGCGCCATCTGGTGGTCCGCAGGGTCAGTGGCTCCTTCTGCTCAGTTCACCTTGCTCATAAAGTTGTCAGTCAGGTTTCTTTACTATAAAGTCAGAGCTTTTGCTCTGAAATTAGTAAATATTGTATGTTTAAAGAAATACTTTGAGAGCATGATGCTCGTCTAACTTTCACACACTTGTCTGAGCATCAGTTGATAATCATCTGCCTAATTGTGTGCCAAATGATGGTTTTCCAGTTTCAATACTTCTTTGCACGTATTAGTTAGCAGAGTCCTACAGGAAAAAACTTTCTAGTATTTTTCCTGACTTATTCATTCTTACACTAGCAGACTCATGAGTTCCAGTTTTATTCGATGAGATGTGATTCTGTAACACTTTTTACTTTGTGCCCATTTCCATCTTTCCATTGATATTCAAAATATATTTTTGATGTTCTCGTTATTCATTTTGTACTCAAATTGCACAAAATTGTCCCAAGTTTGGCAGCAAAAACCATTTCAAGTTGGTTCCTGTGTCATTCTGACATGTCATTGTCGTTCCTTGACTATTTCTTTGTGATACAGCAAAATATTCCAGAATCACATTGCACTCACTCTGATGCAGCCAGGCAACTAGTCATCCTGGATTTAATCGGCAGGAAAGCCAAGATCTGGGTTAGAAGAGCATTCTTATTTCTGAGGTGAGCCTGCACCCCAATGGGTTACAGGAACCAACTAGGTGTTGGCCACAGACACAGTTCCACCCGTATGTATTTGTATGTCTATCAACAGATAGAGCAAAGAACAAGTTCACACTGGTGGATTCAACCCCCCTCAAAGCCCACAGGGTTTATGCTTGCTTCCCTGCATCCCATGCTTGTGCCTTCCTTCCTGCATCCACACCAGACTTCAGTTCTTTTGAATGTATTCGATTGCTCAGTCAACCTCAACTGTGGCCAATCCCCAGTGGCACCAGGTGGGTGTCGCCTGTTGTATCTTCATGCGCCAGCCATTGCTACCACTGAGTCACTGCTTGGTCTGCTCTAATACTCTGATTGCATGAAGCCTCTTTCCTCCCTGGTTCAGTGGCTTTGTGACTGGGTTGTTCAAGAGTATAGTCTCCACAGCAGAGATTAGTAGACACTGTACAATATTCAACAGTTGTACCGAAAAGAAGATGGTAAGTCATTGTAGACAAGGGGCAATATTCCAAGACTCTCTTATTTCCCAAACTTCACAATTTTGAGACAAATATAAATAAAGAAATCTCATGTACACATGGTTTCAGACATGGGAAGTTTTGGACCTCATCCCCTGTTTGTATTTTCTGTTCCATTTGACTAGCATTATGATTTATAACAATTCAGACTGGCATTCTTAGGTCAAAACGAATGTCAGTGTGTTTTCACTGATGTATGTGGGTATTAGAGTTTTAAAACCTTGAACATTTATGGATTTCCTTTGTTAGTAAGAGGGCTAATATACTGAATAAATTTCACACTAGAAATGAAGTCTTTATATGCTAAGTGTTGAAACAAAAATCTCAAACATGACATAAAGTAACATAATTACAATGAGCCTGGCGAGGGGAAGGCTGTGAGTGAGATTCAATACAGACCGACAAGGTGACAGTTCACTGTGGTGGGTACAGCACATAACAATAGCCCATGTATAAACACTATGTTTTTTAACCTTGAATTCCTGGGTATAAATATAAGTGTTCAACCAAAACATACAAGAATTTTATCTCCTTAATTTATACAATATTTTTACTAACTTGACAATTTTTTTTAAATTTATGTTTTATTTCCATTTGTATCTATTCATCTCTGACCCTCAAAATTCCAGCTGCAACTCTATACCTCTAAGCAATCCTGCTATTAATCTACTGGGCAGATTAAATCCTATGCCTTGGAATAGCATCTGAAAGTGTCATGGATACTAATGCACTAGTATTTTTACTGAAATTATATTAGTCCATAAAGGAGAGAAAACAGGGAATAAATAGAATAAATAGTATGTTCTTCTCTGGTTCTAAAGGAGTTAGATCACCAGGAATTTTAGTGTCAAAGACCCAACATCTTTCACTTATTGTTACTTCTCAGGAAATTGTGTATATCCTCCCATTTTATTTTTCAATAAAATGAATAGAAGTAATATTTGGGCTCTTGGTCTTAAAAACCATGTGAGAAAATAAAGGCAGATTGGTCCCTTATAGTCAATCTATTGTTGCATGGTAATTATCTCAAGCATAGTGATTCAAAACAGCAATCATTTAGCATCTTTTTAATTTCCGGAAGAAGTCAACAATTCAGGAGCAGCTGAGGTGACCCACTCGGATGAAGCTATAGTTGCACGCTTCCTGGGGCTACAGCATGAAGGCTTGGTTAGGGTGCAGGCTCCACTTAAACACCTCTCACTCAGGACTGGCTCGCCACTGGTGGTACACCTCAGGTCCTCTGCACACGGGTCCATTTCCATCAGAAATCTTGAGACTTCTCATGGCACCGGAACTAGCTTCCCTAGAGCCAGTGACGAAAACACCAAGATGCAACCTCTAATCACTTACTATTTGGTTGTGGAAGTCACCTGACTCTGGGACTTTTGTAATAATCTACTATTAACTATGTCAGCATGGATTCAATGTGAGAGAGAACTACCCAAGGTCAGACTGAGATGTATGTAAAGGACGAATTACAGTGTGAAGATTTATGACCATCTTAGAGGTTGACGGCTGATTTCATCCTGTAATCCACAAAGACCTTTTCCTTCTATGACGTACATGCTTCTGCCCCCAAAGGCTTCCAAAACTGCGTTCCACTAGAAGACCAAGTTAGCCCAGATGAAGCTCTTGGGGAGTCCCAAGAGGAAATGAAACCATGTGGGTTCTTATTCAAGGGCAGCCCCTCTGGGTAGGTTTATGCTAACCACACAGCCAGTGCGGAGTGATAGGATTTGCATGGAGAAACTAGTTTAGAGTGTCTGGTTCCAAAGAGGAAAGATACTCATGAAGAAGCCACTGGTCCATCAGTTCTGATGTCCAGTTGGGCACATTAAATATTTCTTCACCAGGACTCAATCTTTCTATTTATAGGAAATGATTCTCCATGATCCTTGGCTCTGCACTTTGGATTCTTAGTTCTGCCACTCTGGATCTCCTTCCCTTTTTAAATAAAGTCATCTATGGTTAAAGCTAGATACATGCATACCCATAGAAGGTTGGGAGGTCAAAGGTCTATTTTGTATATTTCTGCCCTCTCTGGTACAATCTGGTGGTGTTAACACTAGTACAGTTCCCATAAAAATAGATGAGATTTCTATGGATGTTATGCAAGTTTATTGCTTTTAATAAAAAGAGATATTCATAATCCATAAAGATAAGGTCCCTGTCCCCTTGAGTTTCTGATCTACAAAAGGGAAACACCTTTAGGAAAACTATAACTTTTATTGTTTAATGTTCAACCTGTTTTAGGCACACAGGTTAGCATTTTAGAGCATTTTCATCACACTGAATTGTTTTTTTAGATATAATTTAATGTTTTTTTTTAAATCTTCACATAGATTTTTCTAGTCAGGTCTTTTTATCCTCATTAGATCATGTTTTGCAGGTATTTGACCTTGTCTGGAAGTGATTTCTTAATTATTATTACTACCTGGATAGAATATAATTGGGAAAACATTTTACACTAAAATCCATCAAGTCGTAAATTCTTTATATTTCTCAGGTTTTCTTTAGGTTTTCTGTCTTTGTTTTCTCTTTTAGCATAAGCAGAAAGAAGACACAGTGCCTGATAGCACCATCAACATTTTGCTTGGAAATGTCTCAGCTAGATTACACAATGTATTAAAGATATCATTTCTTTCTGTGTTATCATAGAGAGCAATTTAAAATTTCCCCACAATATAGTGAACATTCAATTTTCTCTCCTTTCCAGTAACATTTTTCTTACTTTCCTTTAAGCTGTTACTGACCGTCGCCAGAAGAATGATTAGGCTCCTGGCCAACAGTTCCTTATTTTCACATCCCAATATCTATACCATGCAGGAGTCACCCTGCAAACAGACCTAGGGTGTATGACAGGTAATAAAAAGAAAGAAACAAATTTCCAAGCAAGGAGGCTCAGGGGCTCCCATCTCAAGGGAACAAGAGCATTAGGTGTCTAGAAGTTCCCATTTTTATTAGTAAAACAAGGCAATGTAGCAATGTAGCAATGAACCAATTCAAGCTCAAAAAAATATAAACGATTCACAGAGAACATAACAACCTAACACCCAGCTATGTAGTGCTTTTTGCTTAGTCCTGCACCGACCTTATCCTGCTCTGGGGGTACTGTGAGCATCACGTCATCCCTGCACACACACAAGGGAGGGGACAGCCTTCCACCACCTCTCCTGTCCTGGAAAGGTCAACAAGGCTCTGCTCTCCATGACAGATCACATGGCCCAGTCTCCCATGATATTGCAGCCACATTTTGAGGTTTCTGTTACGCTTATCTTCCAGTATCAATTTATGTATTAATTATCTATTGTCATGTAATAACTCTTGGAGAGTTGTGCAACTGTCTTGCAATAAACTGACAATCATGATAATTTTTCTTTGCTTCTTATGGTGCCCCCACAAACCTACTCAGGATCATGGCATGGTCAGGACTTTCCAGAGAGAAAACCACACACCGTGTTCAAATCATCCTTGGAAAACACTACCACCACCACCAGTTGGTTAGTTTTCTATTGCCCTCCAAGGAGAGCCTTAGTTCATGGTGACAGGGAACTATAGAAGGATGCAAATATCAATAGGCAAGAGTCAAAGGAATCCCCCATTGGAATTTTAAGAGCAATGTAAGAGGAGAAAAAGAAAAACCTAAATTTTAGTGGGTATTTAGTACTTTGTTCTATCATTATCTTTTCCTAGACTATGTCTTGTGTCAGAAAATGAAAAGCTTTGAGGACTTCAAACTGAAAGTATCAAGACCAAACACAGCATTGTTATGAATGACTGATGAAGTCTTGGTTTATGAAGTTAATTGCACCCAATTTGTTGTGATCAGTGTTTATGCAGCTGCTTTGCCGCATAGAAGTTCTTGTCTCACGAGTAGCTCTACTCATTTTGATGTCTTTCAGAGCTGGTAGGGAATATTCAGAGACACTCGAGTATTCACAAAAGCAGAACTAAATGATAGTCTTGTTATGAGTGGTCAATAAAGTTACAGCTGGGTGTTTTCTCTCTGCTAAATTTAGACATTAAATCTCATTCAGCTTCATCTTGATTAAACAATTGGTAATCATATGTGTGCATACAACTGTTCTAAATGGACCACTTATCCAAGATCAGCATTTTGCTAAAGGGCTAAGTCAATGCAAATAAAAAATGCAGGTTAGAAAAAATACGTGCACGCACGCACACACGGACACAAATCATGTATTCATATTGAAATAGAGCCTCTAATTTTTAAATCAGTAAAGTTAATTTGAATGTAATCCTATTTTTATACAGTACTGCATTGATATAATACAGAATACACTTCTGTGATTAAATCTTTAAGGAAGTTCGGATGACAGTTACTGGGTTTTAAATATTATAACCCATTAATGAAGTGAGAAAAGAGAATTTTAAACACATTGAAGTACACTGGTGATGTGCACTGGTCAAAAATAATGAGACAATTTAAAAATCTCTTAATGGACAGTTTATACTTTCATTAAAATTTACTTTTATCCTTTTAAGTAGCATATGTTCATTCTAATCCCTTCTGTATAAATTGGCTTTTGCTACAGAGAGAATATTAGATTATGTTAATTTCTTAATAACTTCAGATTTCTAAGCACATTAATTGGTATGTTTTAAATTTGCCCGGTAGACAAATTTAGTGTGAAAAACAATATGAAAACAAGAAGCTTTTGGGATCTTTTGGAATCTAGAAATGTCACTGCCTTATGACCCACACATTTTCTATACATAAGAATTACATACACTTTTCTATTGAGAAAGTGTAGTAATAATTGATTACATATATTTTTCTATTAACAAAGGTATAATAGTAACTAATTAGTGGTAATATTTTGAAATTGCTTAGCAATAAAACTTTTGCTGTCTGATGTCACACCTAATATATGTACACTCTGTTTCTTAATAGAATCATTAGCAGTACTTATTATGGGCTTTATTTTCTTTGTTTCTCTCATATTTTACTCCATCAGTTGTCATTTATGCAGCTGCACCAACTTAGATACCTTCTCTGAGATGGATATTCAAAACAGAGCACTTAATGTTAGGTCTGATTTTGTCTTTATAATGCTCCTTTGGGTTTTATAATTTGAGAAATCATTTGTGATGCAAATATCTCTTTGGATTGCATTCCACATTGACTCATCAAAAGGTTACTCTTCCTACTCATGATAGGAAGTTCAGCTTTGTACAACTGACTAAAAGGCCTTAGTCTGTTAAGAAAAATGAAAGCATGTATTGAAAGTATAAAAGACAACGAGTCAGGTCAGTGAGGAAAATCTAAATTTATGTGTGTTTGTCACTAGGGGAGACTCAGGCTAAGACAGTGCCTTGGTCAATTTGTCACTAGTGAGACAAAATTCCCAACCCACGGGAGTTAAAGGAGGAAAGGAAAGATTTATTTAGGCGCACAGTCTGTAGAGATTCCAGTACATAGCTGACTGGCTCCAAGGCAGGGTTACACGGCAGAGAGCATTGCAGAGGAGAAACAGTGCATGGCAAAGCAGGGCAAGGAGAAGGCAGCTGAAGCAGCAAAAGTCTTCCTTCTTTCCGTTGCTATATCCATCCAGGCTACTTGCCTTTTGGCATATCTAGTTAGCTAGCCTTTTGGCATATCTAGATACTAGCCATATCTAGTTAGCTTTCCCATTATCCAAACCCAGAGGTACACCAAACCAATCAGAGAACTAATTTAGTAATCACAAACCATGATCACAGCATCACCTACTTAATCACAGCATCACACATCCTAGATCCCGGCACCTCTGAACAGCCCCACGTATGACTGCATAAGGTTTTGGGGGACATCTAGACATAAGTCACAACAGATACCTAACACTGAACCTCAGACAGGCTGGGAAAACTGTCACAGAGAAAATTGGGCTGACAGTAGATCCTAGAGACAAAGCTTCACCAAGTAATCTCTCACAGTTAACCCAAACTTCTCCTGAAATAATCTCACATTCTCAAAAGACCTCAAGTCCTCTATGACAAACGCAACACCAGCAAGAACAAAGAAACAAAGCAACTGACTACGATGTCTGACACCCATTAAATAGTCACAAGAACTTCTGTGATGCTTGCTGGACAGTGGTTTTACCATTCCCATTTCTTCTGTTTCATAGGTTTTCTGAACCAGATGAGTAACTCAAGTCACTCTGTTCTTCAGCCTTCATTTCAAGGATGCATGCAGCTCATCCAAGTGGACGATCAGCTTGTGAATTTATATGAGGTGGCACAGAGGAAGCCAGGAAGTTTTGCCAATGTCAGCATTGACATGTGTGCCATCATCGACAGGTAAACAGGCTGTTCTTCCTGTCTTGGGGTGTCCAGCTCTACAAATTCATGTAGGGGCAAGCAAAACATCCAAAAGAAAGAAACAGCAATGACAACAGCAACCAAAACTAACTGGTTGGGGCTGCCAATTGCAGTGAAATTAACTGTGACATTTTCATAGGAAATATGATATCCCGGGGTGGTGAGGTATTAGTTCATCCGTCTTTAGTGAATCTGAGAGTTGTACAAATAGTTTTGCAAACAACAGCTGAGTGACAGCGGGACTCTGACAGTAGTGTTATCTCCTGTGCCCACAAGCAGAAGTAATCCTTTTCTCCTTATCTGGATCATGACTGGGCATCAGTACACTGTACGTTCCAAAGATATTTTTGCAAGAAAAAGAAATATCACACGGTATTTGTTTGCAAGTGGTGAGTTACTGACACAGATCATTTAGAATAATTGATACACCTTGCAGCATACACACATAGAAGTATCACAAAATCTAATTTTTATTAGTTTTTGCTTTTCATAAAGACTTTAACTGAATTCTCACAGGGTAGAAAGATACAATTTTCATATGGAATATTATAGTTGTCCTGCAAATACTATCTTAGCATACTTCTAAAAATGTCTTTTTTACAACATTAAATATTTTCAATACAGGATATCTTGTCTATAAAGAGACCTTATCTAACTAAGAGATGAAGTTAACCTAGTGAGTTAACATGACTTTCTAAGCTGTTTTAAAATCTTTTGAGAAAGGACTATCTTACTCTGAAAAGTAGTTTCATCAATATTATATTTGGAAGCAAATGCTCATTAAAATATTTAATTTTGAAATAAGATATTCTTTTTATTCAGTCTGCCCCCCCCCCGAAAATGCAGACCTTAAGTCAGTATGAATCTTAAGTGGAGGTCCTAAGGAAGTCATTTAAAGACATA
This sequence comes from Dolichotis patagonum, assembly GCA_004027295.1. NCBI lineage: Eukaryota > Metazoa > Chordata > Mammalia > Rodentia > Caviidae > Dolichotis > Dolichotis patagonum. The sequence continues at coordinate 30,895 of PVJX010009785.1, forward strand.
AAACAAATCTTATGAATAAATAAAATATTCTGTTATGAAGTAAGTGTGCTTCCCTAAAATCTTAATAAAATGATGTTCATGTGAAAGGCAAAGTACAGTATATTTTATCTTATAAAAGTATATTTATTTCAAGTCTATAATAAGATGAATGTAGAACATACTGTTTATTTTCTATTGGTTCTAAGAGCCAAAACAGTTTGTATTTAAACAGAATTGTGAACAATTCTAATAAAAATATAATCCTAATTTTGGAGCCATTAAAAATGTACTAGTTGTTATTTCTGCCTGAAGCAGGTGGTAGCAATTGTTAGAAATGCTGAGAGATGGATACTTTAGTGATAATTTTTTTCTGCACATTTAATATTTGCTATCTATACTGGACAGTTAGTTTTCTTTATAATAGTTAAACAGTACATTGAACTACTTTTGTGACAGTCTTCTTTTCATGTCAGTAGCTTTAAGGAGACAATATTTCCTGCCATTAATGCTCAAGTCAGCTCATTCAGCTTTGCGATCAGGCTTTAAATTACTTGTTGTCAAAAAAGTGAGATGTTAATGTTTTATTCTAATGGAAATAGGAGTTGAATCACTCAAAAAAAGAATGACAGAGATTTTAGTAAATGAAGAGAAGATGATTCCAACTCTGCTCACCTTCACCCCATGAGAAAACCAATGTGAGGCCCTTAAAGGACAGAAAATAGAAATTAGTCGATCTTAATGATGTGCACATTGCCAGGTCTACTGTAACAAGACAGAAAAAGGTACACTCTCTCCTGTCGCTTAAAATGCCAGCCTAGATTATCTGTGGGGGAGAAGTCGCCTCTCACCCAACCCTGCATGTTTTCTGTACCCACTGTGAACGCTATTTTCTTCCTGTACCATTGTTTTCAGGGCAACAACTTCTGCACATTCAATGTCAGTAAGTGAGATTTGTGTCCTTCATCATTTAAAATGTTCCTAGTTCAAAATCTTAAGATGTGAAATGCTGTATCTTTCTCTGTATGACACATTGTGCGTTGGTGACTACACTGACTTTACTCAGTTCTGTTGAAAACCTTGCTGGTACTATGTTCTTTAATCTGCATCGCACCCATCTTCTTACAGCAGTGGCCCATTAAGATAATCTCTGAGGACTTACAGAGACGCACTATAGCACGTCTCCTTACTCACTGAAACTTCACAGCTGCCCAGTATCTACCACTTTAAGTATTCCTTAAAGAAGCTTACTTTTTCTAACTTTGCTTTTCTGCTTTCAAATTCCAGCTTGATTTGAGAGTTATTTTTAAGGGGAAAAAAAAACGATAAATGAGAACATGGGGTAAAAAAATAACAGCTATGACAGGCTTGCTTTTTATAATACATTGAGAGAGAATAGGAGCAGCTGCAATGATTTGATGACTAGGATGCAGGAAAATCATTGGGAGAAGATGATTCTAAAAGAGATTTTCTGGGTGTCACATTGGAATACCCTATGATTTTTACTTCTTTTTCTTGCTTTGTGTATGCATTTTCACATGGCTTGTTTTGCTTACTAGCTTGCTTTCTGATCTTAACACAGTAATGAATCAAAGAAAAAGCAAGTACACCAAACTACAGAATGAGGCATTTGGTACTTATTTGCTAGTGGATGCTAAGATAACAGGCACCGTTCTAGGCACTAGAAATAGACTACTAAACAAAGCAAAGTTCTGTGAACATTGGATGCTCACATTCTAGGGTAAAGGAAAGAAGGGCAGAAGCCAAACTGCAAATATAATATAAAGACCAGCAAACTAGAGAGAATAAATATTACAGAAAAAAAGAGAAAATTCGAGCAGAGCATGAAGTACTGGCAGGTCAGAAGATCAAAATGTTGGGTTGCTGTTTACCTTGGTTTGTCAAAGTGAGTTTCATTGAAAAGGTAGTGAAAGACCTGAAAAAAGAATGTATGATTTGGCCAAAGAGCACTCTAGGTAGAGATAATACTGAACTCACACAGGCTGCCTCTCATGCCAAAGTCCAGCAGAAAAGTCAGGGTGAAACTTGTGGGACAACAACAGTAGCAGGAAAGGAGACCTGAGTGGTCCTAGCGGCCAGGTCCTAGAGACATGTAGCTTGGGTCAGGATTTTGCTTTTCGTTCTGAGGGTATCAGAGAGTCACTGCAGGGTTCTGAGCAGAGCAATGATGCCACACAGTTTGTGTTTTAGGGATGAATAGGGCTGTGGGGAGAGGACAGGCAGCAGCAGGTGGCCTCATTAGAGGGATGTTCTCATTTATCATCCAGGGAGAAATGCCAGTAGCTGCCTCCCAGGACTTGCCCAAGGGAAGGGAAATGGGTTAAGTCTAAATGTGTCCAGGAGGCAGGATGAGCAGGATTTCGTGATGGGTTAGGTGTAGGGTGTGAGAAAAAGCCAGGCAATGAGAATACCTCCGCACTATTTGGTACGAACAGCTGGAAGGAAGGATTTGGTATTCCTCAGACGAGGACAGCTGGGACTAAAGATTGATCAAAGGGAATGGGAAAGGAATAACAAGCAAGCGTGAAATAGCTATTGGAAATTCAAGTAGCAGTGTCAAGAAGATAGTTGGACAAGATGCACAGAAAAATCAACAAGGGTGTACAAAAGTTCACCTAGAGGACCAGAGCAGGCCAGATGAAAAGGTCAGAGCACCATAAGGGTAAAGGAGAAGGGGTCTTTTCAATCTAAAATTCCCTGGTCAGCTTCCCTCTTGTGTGAATAAGTCATTGAAGCAGTTGTCCTATTAAAAATTCACTGGGCACCATGCCAACTATATATTGTCTTATCAGAAAGTTTGCTTGATTTGTCAGTGGATGTAAATAAGTGTCTTTTCACTGGCTGTGTACACATGCACATAAAGGGTTAAAAATAACACTCTTCTCCTTGGTACACAAGTAGTCAGCCATAAGCTCACAACCCTTTTGGATCCTGTGATTTGTGCATATCCTTTTATGGGAGGAGGGAACAGCACAGTCAACCTGTCAGCCTGTCGGGTTTTTATGAAGTGTGACACACTCAGCCTAGTTAGTTGTCTGACTTTCCCTTAATTTCCTACCTCACTAACGCCCTTACTTCAGTGGCTGCTGGAGGCAAATGTCTTTGGACACCTGACCCCTATTCGGTTCTCAAATATTTTATCTAACCTTCATAAGGGTGTGGAGACTTGAGACCAGAAACTTCCAGAAACACTCCTGGAACTCAACTTAGATTCATATTCCTCCCCCTCTCCCCTAGTGAAAGCCACAGAAAAGCCATCGACCATTTCAAAATGAAGGAGGGGAGATAGGAGGCAGCGAAGAGACAGGGAAGGATGATTGGACTTGAATGAGCCATGGAAAATCTTGCCGGCATTGGTCAGAATTTGGGAAACTTGCAGCATCGCTCTTAGAACTTTTGAACACATGTGAAGTTACCTTTTGTTTTGTTTTCTGCCATCTCATCCAGGACCCCTGGGTAGGTGCTACAGTGGTGCTACAACAGGGGACGAGCACCGTTAGCTCGACCAGAGTAATCAGTTTTGTAAGTGACAGTGAGGTCCATTCTGCAAGTTGTGTTTTCTATTCTGAGCCTCAGGCCAGCTTTGTGAGCTCCCAGCTTTGTGAGCGACCAGAGGAACGTGTTCTGGTTATCAAAGGCAGGGGTGGAGAGTGGCACAGCCAAGGAGTGACACAGCCCTGGATCCTGGGAGATGAGCAGGCGTGGCTGTGCAGGTCTTGGGAAATATTCTGCTTTCCTAGGGCACATGGGGCCTCTTGCCTTCCACGACATTGATTTAAAATCACTCAGGACACGTAGGGCTTTACGGTCAGGAAAGTGTACCCCAAGCTGCCACCTTCTCTGATTTCTACCAGCAAAGAACTTAGTCCTTACTTAGGTAAATCAGCATGAATTAAATTCTTTCAATCTTCTCGGAGCCAAAAGCATCTGTCCTTTCCCATCTTCCACTCCTAAAAGCTATCCAGTGCCATCATTTTATCAGAACACAGGAGGGACAAACTTCACAAGCACAGAAATGACTTTGAAAGAAACAGCTGCAGTCTACTGAGGTCCTCTAAAGACTGGTACTGTGGGGCTGACACAATTTAGAGGCCAAATTTGTCACAATTTGCATCTGTCTTCTAACAGGACTGTAAAGCCCAGTAAAAATATCTCATTAGAATTAGAATCTTTTTTATGCTTTTCTGTGCTTGTAAATATATCAGGAAATAAAATTAGCAAACATTCTAGATAGCAGAGTACGGAAAAGGAAAAATAAATACCCCAGTTTAAACACAGCCTACAAAATTACCCCCTGAGAAACTATGAATAGAAAGGATCCTATTGCTAAGTTAGTAATTAAGTATTCATTATATTTTTCAATGGAAGTGAATAATCACAACCCTGGTATTTATTTTTTAATTCAATGCTTTTTCAAGAAAATCCACGCAATTTTCTTCTTCTTTTTTTTTTTCTTTTCTTTTTCCTTGAAAGACAAAAATAAGAAGCTGGACAGACGTAAGGTGAAATATCTCAGTATTAAGTTGAATGTGTTGGAAAATTAATGAAATCAGTCCAGAAGGAGGCCATGCATTTCTATAAAAGCAGATTTCAAATTACAGTGCTAACTTAAAGAAAGCATGTAACATTCTTTTTTATAAGCAAATTAATCTTCTGTTGTTTATAAGCCCGTATTTCCAGTCAGCAGCAAAAATTAAATACTCAAACACAGTAATTCTCCTTTGTGTGTGTGTGTGTGTGTGTGTGCGTGTGCGTGTGTGTGTGTGTGTGTGTGTGTGTGTGTTCTGTCAAAATGGGATTCAAACTTCCTCAAAGACCATTTCAAAAGTTTTTAGGTCAGGGCCAGCTGACGGGACATCTCCTAACGGGACAAGTAGGACCTGCTCCAGGGCTCTCCTGAGCTTTCCTGAGGACTTTCCTGAGGCTCCTCAGCCCTCCTGGATTGCTTCCCTCCCTCTGTCCTGCCAAATGCTTCTCCTGGCTTTGGAATGTAATGAATCGGCTACTACTGGACCTAGGATCCAGGATCTGAGTAAAATGACAGCTAACTCTTATTTTGTCTTGGTTTTTGTTGCTGAATTCTGAGGTTCTGTAGACTTTTTCTAGATTAGTGGTGTCCTCAACAAAGGACTGGATAAGACAAGTGAAACAGACAGAGGTTTTACTTGTAATAAAAATAGAAAAAGAAGTACTGCACTTTGTGCAGAGGGAGAGAAGGGCACTGGGTAACCTCAAAGTGGCCAAGAGTTACTGGCAGGGTTCTTTTGTAGTCCTCCTTCTTTAGTTTGAGATCAGATCCAGGCCGTACTATCAAACACTTGCTTGATTTTCTGCCAGAAAAACTGAAAGGCACTTTCTGATTGACCCCAGATACAGGGCTCACAAACTGTGCCACAACTGTGTCCTGGGTCTCTGTGATTGACAGGCCACGCCCACTTGCTCCGTCAGTTGGCACCATCCTAATCTCCTGCCTTAGTTTTAGTAGGGAAAGTCCTGTATCTGGAGAAAATGCTTAGTTCTGAGTAAACAGGGATGGTCAGTGACTCTCCATCTGGATGGTCTTTGCTTTCCTTATTGTGTCTAACTCTTTCATTTAGTCTCCCAGCTATCTAAGCATTTATATAGACCCTATAAGGACATGTGGTAACTTCTACCTCTTGGGGGTATATGCAAGCTACAATTAGTTATGGTATTGTGCAGGAGGGATTAAAAATTCGGGATAGCTCTGTGCCTCAGCACATCTTGCCTCTGTATCTACTTCACAGATTCCACCCCTGGTAGGATTTGCTCTCAGAGTCTATGATTTTAGACTACCTTGCCAAAATTGTGCTTACATATCTATTAAATTTTTTGCTGTAGTCCAAGATCCAAAGATAATGAGCTATCCTACCACCCTTCCCTCCCTGAGATAACCTGTGTATAAGAACAATTAGATAAAACATAAACTAAACCAAACATTCTGCTAGGTCAAATAAGCAAAGCACAGAAAAACAGAAGTCATGTGATCATACTTACATGTAGAATCCAAAAAAGTTAAATTCATAGTAGAGAATAAAACACTGGCCACTAGGCTTAGGGCTAGGAGTAGGGATTAGGAAAATGCTGGTCAGGGGATAGGATGTTAGATTAGAATAAGATCCAGAGATCTATTGTACAACCAGGTAACAACAGCCGATAACAATGTATTGTATCCTTGAAAATTACTGAGTAGATTTTAAATATTCCCAATAAAAAAAAAATTATGTGAAGTAATGCGTATATGAACTAACCCAGTCTAGTCACTACAAAACATAAGCATATTTTAGAAAAATTAAGCACTATATTTATTTGTCAATTTCACATATTAATGAAAACTAAATTGGAATCAGTTTCTCTTTAGATATTTCAAAATTATTTTCACTACAATAAAGAAAAAGCTTCTCTCACAAATGGGATTATTCCATAGTGACAATTTTTATGCTAGATGTTTTCTCTCTTCTACCTCGATCCGACTGACTGTAAAAAGCCCCCCTCTGGATCTGACTCCTTCTGTTTTTCCTTCATACATCCACAAGCCGACCACTTCTTTTAGCTGATTTCTTTGGAAATGTTAGGGTCATCAATTAGGCCGATGTCCAACTGTGCTAGGCTTCTTTTACGAAGGCAAACATTTTGTCTTTTTCCATTAGATACTTACTTCATTACTCACACTTTAGCCTTCTGGGGACTTTTTACTTTCACTTCAGGGTAATTATGCACAAGAGCTCAAGAAGGCAAAATGTCTGTTTCATTTGAAATTAACACAGTTCATTCTTGACATCATTGTGACTTTAACTTCACCCAGTTCCAAAGCAGCAAAAACAAGTTGATTATTACTTGAGAACCTGGGCTAATTTTACAGGTTTTGGATTTCCTTTTGGGAAATACTTATCAAAAATACCTTTAAGGCAAAAGTTACTTGAAGTCACTGATCTAACCAGCAGTTTAAATACATAAGGAAAGAGTAGTTATATAATCTGGCTTTTATTTTTGTCATAGTTCATATTGAAATTCTTTAACCTACATATGTCTACTGTGTCTCTTTACCTGATTTGGAATCTCATTATATTGCTGATAATTATGTGCTTTGTTGATTGAGGATAAATCTGTCTACTACTAGGTTTCTTGTAAATATTATTTCATCACACTAATCAGAATTATTTGTAATAATAACTGCATGGCTCACAGTATAATCTTTCTTGGCCTTGGATATTAACCCCGGGTTCCCATTTGATTTTTAACTCCATTGCAAAGGCCAGCTGATTTCTTTTAGAAAAGAATCCAGGGAGGAATTTCCTGCTTATAGAGAAACCACCACGGTCTCCTGTCTTGCCCAGAGACTTCAGTTCAATGAACACAAAGTGTCACTTAATTATCACAAGTCCAGGCAAACCCAAGGTCAAATCAGTTACCTCTCTGAAGTGGGATGTCAAAGTGCTTTTATATTTAAGTATTGTCCCTTGCTATCATGGGTCCCCACTTTAGTAGAAATGGCAATTTAAAATAAAGTACACATCTCAGGTCAAAAATGATTTCCTTGAAAAGTTACAGCACAGTTAAGAAAAGATTCCGCTTAGGTGGACAAAGCGGGTACACTCTGATGCAGGGGTATAGACCAGCCCTCTCCAGCAAAGACAGGAGGTCCGCTTTCAAGGACACTCTGGTAACTGGGATCACTGGCCATTATTATCTCAGTCCTGGCATCATAGCTCTGAAATCCTCATGGCTGAGGGACATTCTCCTTCTCAGGAATTGACTGTGGAGGTCTCGTTGTATGGGGCTCTGCTTTGCCGGGAAGCCAGCTGATCACAAGTTGAGGACAATGGGTGATGACTTCCAGCTATAACTGGATGTCTCTGGAAACCCATTACAGTGGTCTGAGTTTTGAAGGGAATGGGATCCTGTAAACTCAGTGCTAATCAAATCTGTCTGGCAAGTTTCCAGAAAGACTCTCCTTCAAGGATCAACACACTCTTAGGCAGAGCAGAAAAGAGATTTGACTCCAGACTTACAGTAAAAAGGATACAAAACGAAGGTCAAGCATTGTTCTACATTTAGCTACTGGCTGGGCAGCCACAACCCCAAGTGAAGAGTCATGGATCATGGCAAAAAAAGAGAGAAGCTTTGAAATCCCAACTGTCTCAGCAGGAAACACAATTCATACTTTCAGTGGGAAACAGATAGGGGTCCACGATGCTACCTGCTGCCCATCCTTATATTGATCCCTCACTAAGTCACATCTACGCCAGTACAAATAGAATTCTAGAGTTACATTTTTTGTTTTTTGCAAAAGAAGAGAGATGATGTGAGATGACTCCCCCAAGTGGAAACAAAGGGGGAAAAGGTCATTTAACCATTTTAGGATCCAACACCTCTATTCTTTGACGCATTGCATGTATTAGGACAAAAGAAAATTATACTTGTGTTTGGTGAGGCATATAGCTGTGCTTTGACATTTAAATCCCAAGGAAGGTCTAGAGCATGACTCCTGTGTTTGAAGATAAGCAGAAACGAAAAAGATAAATAATGTTAACGTGTAGCTACGTCAGCTATGGGGAGATTTAAGTAAGTCATTCAGTTTTATTTCTTGTTTCTGATATTACCTGAGACATCAAAACGATAGCAAATAACTTCTAAAACATTTAAAATATCTTTCTTCACATGTATTAACTTCTTAAGTTAAGTGCTTTTTGCATTTGTATGGATACAGTACCAGGGCTTTGGGTGCTGCGGACCCCTTCTAGAGACATTCCTAGGTTCCTGTTGTCCTGAACAATGAATGGGACAAAAAGCGCACAACAGATAGTGAGATTTTACATTTTAAAAATTCATTTTAAAGGTACACTTTTTGATATACAGAATTATTAAAGCCGGAAAAGGAGTATGTTCTGCAGAAGGAGAGCTGACCACTGAATGAGCCTATAGTGGTGTTGAGGTGAAGGCAATCTTTCTTATCACCCCACTCCTCAGGCTGACTTCATACCAAGCATGCTACCAAAATCTGGCTCAATCTCATGCCAGAAGAACTAAAGATACCATTTTTCTGATTGATCTTAGATGCAGGGTTTGGAACTGTTTTTCTGTGCATATATCCTAGATTTCTGTGATTTACAAGTAATGCCCACTTGCCAAGCCAGCAGATCATGCCCTTGAATAATCCACCTCAGATACATGACAAAATTTTAATTCAACACAGTACTCCAGACCCATTGAATTTGCTCTCTTAAATCAGCTTTATAGACAATAGTAACCATTCCTTTTGTAAAATACGGGGCCTGATACTCACAGCTGGATGGATAAGGAATTGGAGCTAGGTGGCCACCTTCCTCGTGTTCTCAACATGTCTGAGACTCAGTTCTTCACTGCCAAATGTTTTCTTGTGAGTCATACTTCTGACTGTACTCTTGTGGTGAAATTTAATGCTAAACACATTTTTAAGTGACTGCATTATCAACCAAAGAATTTATGGGGACCTCAAATTGACCTTCCACGTAAGTCCTTTACTCTCATCACAGAGAAAGAATTTCACGATGTGTCTGTGAGAGTCCTAGGGAGATTTATTAGGCAGAGTTAAACAGTAACAGAGAATAGGGAAGCATCTCCCACTCAGGTAACTGGAGTAGCTCACCCTGGTGGAGGGCTTCAGACAGGTCTGCTCACAAAAGCACAAGGTCACATTATATGGATTAGCTGAGGTGTTCAGTCAGCCATTACCTCCATCCTGGTTTCATATCCCAGAGGAATCCTATGGCCCGTGAGGTGATTGTGCTTGCTGGGGAGGGGTGCTGCTTCTGCTCCATCATGGGGTGCTTGCTGCTGTATCTGACTATGAGGTGGTTTTCAAGGCTCCACTTTTCCTAGAATCTGGGAGGATGGTAGGTATAGAGACTGCTAGGCATTGCTCTGGGGGTTGGAACTGGGCATTGTAAATTGGGTATACTTGCAAACTCTAAAAATCACTTTAATTCCTCTTATCATGGTGTCTTTGGTCTTGAAGGAGGATGAATAAATGAGGTAATCATAGGATGAATCAACCCTTACAGACTCTGTTTAAGTGATTATCATGCCTATGGGCAGATCTGAGCACACATCTGACCCACAGTTTTAACATAATAAGGAACACATTCCTTCTTAGTCGACTTAGGCATCTACTAGTCCCATTTCTGATTCAGTCACAAATCTTCCTTTATCTTAATTCATCCTTCTATCTTACAGGATTAGTGTATCAGCCAATTTGGCTTTGGAAGTTTCCTGACCACGTGGCAAACTAGTATAGGGAATGAAGATCACTTGGGTCTTCAGTCTTTAGTCGTAAGCCTAGGGACTGAAGATATGGACACAGATGTGGATCACTTTGGGTAACTTCAGTCACGTCTTGGAACTATAGTTTCCTTGTCTTCTTCTTGCTGATCTTTATTTCTATGGTCTTGCCTTGACTAGAGACAGAAAAATAATAGGTTTAAGTAAAACCAAAGGAAGAAGCTTTATAAAGACATGTGGCCCAAACCAAACACAAAGTCACACATCTAGGTTAGCCAAGGCAACTGGGAAAACCTGCAGAGACAGGTGAAAATGAGGTGCATTCACTCAGATTCATCACTGCTTTCCATTCTCATTAGATGTGCTGAACAAAAGCAAAGGTGATAATTTACAGAAAGGATGGAGGAAGGGGATTGTACACTTCCAATCAACTGGCCTACATCAAGACTCCAGAGCAATTCCTTGCACAGATGAGTCTTTGAATTTATGTTATACAGGGTTTTCAGTTAAATTAAAGTGGGTGGACTATGTATCTTTTTAATGACTTCTATTTTCACTGAATTTCATTAAGCCCCACATATTGAAGACTTGTACTGTTCTCCCATCTGTACTTAAAACAAGAGAAACAGAAGTCACTTATTTCTTTTGCTTTCTCCATTTGAGGAGTATTTGCAACTCCAGTAATGGGAGAGGGACATAGGAACGGAGAGAATCAGGGAGAAGAAAGACTATAAATCATATCACTCTCGGGTTAATCAGAATGACATATTTTAAAATTGTCATTAAAATAAAAATCAAGGATTAGAAACTAAAAGTAGTGATTATTGATGATAGTTTAAAATGATACTTTGTTTGAAGGGTTTTTTTGGTATTTATATAATCTGTAACTCAAGAAAAGAGGAAGAGGAGCCACAGATTTATTATTTCTCTGCTAGAAAACATTAATGGTAAATTAAGGGTTGCCACATTTTCATTTATCCAAGCTAATACATCATGTGCCCAAGTCTATACTGTCCAGGAATTAGTCCTAGGAGAGCAATAAGCTTATATTTTTTTATTTCTTTTTTCTTTTCTTTCTAAATTTTATTTACTTATTTATTTGGTACCAAACTTAGCACCTTGCACTTGCCAGGCAGGTACTTATGCCACTGAGCTATATTCCTGTCCCTCAAGCTTATATTTTTAAGCAGGATTGTATAAAATCCCAAATGCACCCACTGATCTAGTAAAGGCATTTTGTCTTCTGTGCCTTTGAATTCATTGAGGAGCTTATTAGAGCCTGAATCTCATTTTGCTTACCAACTTCCATGTACATGAACTAGAATGTTACATGAGCAAGGGAGGAATGCAGATGGAAAGGGAATTTATTTATGATTTTTGGAGCAGTGCTGAAAAGTGACTCTGTAATCCATTCTGACAAACTAATTGCAATGTCAGAATGGAGGATCTTAATCAGCAAATAGATTTTTTTTTAGCACACCATTATCTACACTTGTAATAAGGGTAATCTCTCTAAGCACATACATTTGTTTATGGGATGAACTTTGTTTTCCTTCCACAAGTGCTGCCTGTTAAACTTTTATTCTGGTCGTTTAAAGACCTTTACTCTTTTGGTATAGTTCCAGGAAGGTACCATCAACATGAAAATTACTTACATGGTCACTTTCCATAAACTCTCTCTGGGTAAATAGACCTGACATCAAAGTGAATTTTTCTTTTTTTCTTGAAATTTTGGGTATTTGAATATTAGAGAGGAAAAAGTGACATCTGCAAGTTAAAAATAGTACTCACATAGAGGAAAGTCCCTTGCACATCTCTGTTTTATAGTTTATTAACTCAAAGGATATTTGTTAATCTCCTATGAAGGTCAGGGCACTGGTATTAGTCTATGGAATGAGAAAAGCAAAAGATTTAGGGTAGGTTAGATTCTTCTCCCAGGAAATGTACAAATTCCACAGGGAAACAGAAAATATTCCTAAGGAGTGTTAAAACTATATTAAGCATATACTTATTAGACAAATCTAGGTGATGTTTTCCATAGCAAAATACTAAGGAGAAAATGCCATGGGCTTCAGAGGATTCAAAAAGGAAGGCGTTAAACTTTAGGGAAATTTTAGCCTCAGATGCTAAGAACTACAGAGAAGATCAAACTAGGCAATGCAAAGATATGAACAGAAGATAGGAGGCAGGAATGACCATATTGTACCTCTGAAACACTAAAGAGATAATGTAAACTACAGCAGAAAGATTTGTAAGGGAGTCAGGAAAAGTTAGAAAGCTATGTTTTTCATTCATTCTTTCTTTTGTTTTGTTTGGTATGTGTTTGTAGTACATTATGATTACATCCATCCTGGGGAATTGGTACATTTACGTGACATTTCTCAATTCCTTTTCATTCTTTTGTCCATTCATTCCACACTCACTCCTTAATTACTATCATGTGTCAAGGTTACCATTAGCCTTGATGAAAAAGATATAACCCTTAGGACTCAACTTCCCTAGTGAATAATGAAAGAGACATTGTATAAATCTGCCACAATGAAACCCATTAATTTGTATAATCAATATCTACTAACTAAAAATGTGGGGGGGGGGAGAAATTGGAAAACACCAAACCTAGAGAATAACATCTCTAATTCTGCCTGGGATCCATGTTAGGATGGAGGAGATCGCAGAGGAGAAAATCACAGGCACATGGGGTGGACATTTGAGGCGACTGAGTGGAAGGACAAGGCATGCAGATGGACTTGGGTGTCCTCAGAGAACTCATGCAGTTACAGTGACCACTTCTAGAGATTGGCACCTATTAGTTAGGGGAAATGTGAGGCTTGAGACAAGAAAAACTCACTGGCAAATGTCCCAGAGTGTTTTTTGTCTACTATGAGTATTGTAATTTAACCTTTGACCAATAGGGAGTGATTGAAGAATTTTCAGGGAAGTTGGGTTTTGCATTACTGACATTTGAGTAAAGATGAAGGAAGCTAAACTATTTTGGTGGCAATAAACGGAGATGGGAAAGTTAACTCCAAAGGATTTAGGAGTTAAGGAAATCATTAGGTGTGAATGTAGGGAACATGGTAACAGGCAAGAAAGCCGGGTTCCAGAACTAGAAACAATGCTACTGAAAGGTTAAGAGTTATTGTGGTTAGTCCTAGAACAATGTCATACCTGAATATTTCTTGAGTGTTGAGTATGCTTGTTAGAATATTATCTTTCTGAGATCTGGAAAATGATAAAATCCAGTAGGAGCAACTGAGTAGTGGGGTAAGTAAAAGAAAACTAAAAAAGAAGAGGCAGAGCTGGGTTAGAACAAGGACAGAGAATGAGATACTGAATAAAAAGGAAGATAAGAGTTGCCAAGAGCTATGTCGTTCACTGTGGAAGGCACAAGCCACTTTTTGGTATCAGGCAATTAAAAGGCACCTGTGTCTAATCCCGATGTGCTACAAGTATAAAATACACAACAGATTCTGAATATTGAGAATAAAGAAATACACCTTGGGAGCAGGAATATAGCTCAGCAGCATAAGAGCCTACCTGGCAAGTACAAGATCCTGCGTTCAATTCCTAATACAAAAAATAAAATCTTGTTAATAATTTTATATGGGCTTCATTTTAGGTTAAATAAAGCGTATTCTCCAAATCCATTTTACCTCGTTTTGCATTAACTCACATAAAGCATGGGTACATGGTATCGTTGGTCCATAGTGGTCATATGGTATTATTGCTCTCTAATCTTCCTCCAGACAGTTTTAGTTGGAATTGCTTTGGCTAAAACATGATGCCCAGCTTCTTTCTTGGTCTTGTCCACTTGTGAGTTAAAAGATTCATAAACCTTTTGATAGGAGTGAGCAATTTGTTCTTCGGATTTTTTTTTTAAAACAATGAGGAGTCCCATAAGGTCAGTAAAACTGGCATCATTCAGAAGTTCTCACTCCCTTTTAATTAGTTAGAAGTTTTTCTTAGTAGTTTCCTTAATCCAAGTCAATCTCCAGAGAATATCTTTACAAACTTAGAAGCCAGATGTGTTGATTTTCTCCTAGAATATTAATTCCCTATTCATTAAAAATAAAATAAGAAGTATTTAATGGAAAGAAAATGAAAACAAATGAAGTAGATGATATTTTAGTCAGGTTAGAACTTTCTGACTTAAAGATCAGTGTCTTCGAATAAAATATCTGTCAGTTACATAGCTGTGTATATGTAAGTCAAGGTGCCTTCAATTAAGGTTTGGGTCTCTGTGACAAATTGTTTTCAGCTTCGAGAAACAGAGACCGAACTACAGGTCCTTACATGAATCTGAAATTTATATTGCATCAGCAAAGTGATTAAATAGACTATCTAGAGTTTATCTGTGGCTCCACAGCAACACTTGAGACCCTGCCTTTGACCTTCTGCCTCTGTGTTCGTAGTTCATGGTGTTTGTTCCTCCAATGTCTAAACAGCTAAAAGACCTTCAGGTATTTCATCTGATTTTCATGAAGGATGAAAGAGGATCTGCCGTCCTTTTAAAAAGACACCCCAAACGTTCCAGCAAAACCTTCACTTACCTCTCAGAGGTCAGATTTAATCACAACTACAGCAAGTTGCCAGATGCCTTAGGAATTAGTCTGGGTAGTAATGTATCTCCGGAGATGCTTCAAGATGAGGGAGAGGAACAACTCCAATGGGAGAGACAAGGAGCAACTCTGTCATCAATCTCAAAAACAAAAAAACTGCAAAAAACGCATGCTCTCCAAAAAAATTGCAGCCTTATTGATATCATTTATTCAAGTTCTATGCTTTTATTTTTAATTGATAATTAAAAACTATATTTATCAAGCTTAAGCCTCAGACAATGGACATTTTAATTCAAGGGCAAAGAAGAGAGAGCCTCTGACCTCCAGGATTTCACGATAGAGCAGCAGAGTGATAATCTGTTCTTCTTGTACTTCTCTGCTACTCGAAATTCTTCAGTAATTTCTGATGTCCTTTTTAAAATAGTCAAGACACTTAAAGGCACAGTAGTCTCTCAGTTCCTGGTATCTTGGCCTTGTCTCTCTTTCCTCCTTTGACTCATAGTTGTCCACTCCCTCTGGTACACCATCGCCAGTGGTCTGAGCCTCACCTACACTTTCCACGGGGCTCTTGCTTGTCCTATTCTGTGTCTGGAACTGCTCCAGGCCCACTACCCACCACTTCTCTTGTTTTCTTATCTCTCAGACATTGGCCCATTGGTGACTTGCTTAGAGAAGTGACCTCAAACTCTGTAACACTGGGTTAAATTCTTTTTAACTTGTTTATAACTGCATAGACCAGGCTGTGACTGTATCCTTGCCCTTGATTTTTGAATTTGAAGGTCATAAAATGAGAAACAGACCTAGGCTTGGTTGCCATTGTGACGCTAGTGCTTGGCACGCAATAATCTTTATGTATAATCAACTATGGTGCCGCACATTCATAATCCTGTCACTCTGGGAGGCTGAGGCAAGAAAATTGCAAATTCAAACTAGCCTGGGCAATTTAGTGAGACCCTGTGTCAAAATTTTAATAAATTGGCTCGGGATGTAGCTCCACATGAAGGTCCTAGGTTCAATCACCAGCACTACGCACATTTATACACAAATTCTAAATGCATGCTTTTTGTACGATGAATGTGTAAATACAGTCAGAGTACAAATGTGATGGTGAGGTTATGAAAAGGAAAATAAGTAATTCCAAATGAAGGAATTTCCAGCTTGTTTATGGAAGAAATGCCATTGACATTGGTCCTCCAAGGACTGAGAAGCTTGATGAAATTAGCAGAGTGCCTGAAATATCTGAGAATTTGTGCTTTCCCGTATAGCCCAGGAAGCCATTAACACATTTGTACATATATTTGAATTATCATCCAAATCTATCCACTGCAAGGAACTCTTCTATCGGCTCATTTGTGCTCAACTTTCTTCTGCCATTGTCTTCCTCACCCACTCTCTTTGAAGGGGTTGTCAGGGAATAGTTTACTAGAACTGTTCCACAGGGCGGAAGGAAAGAATTCAAGGTGGAAAGCAGCTTCCTCCAACAGGACAGCAGTCTCCCTGCGAAACCTGTCCCTGTGGAATCCCTGGAATCCTCTGCAGCTGAGTTTACCTGGAGCGGTATAGGAATGAGAAACCGAAAGGGTTTCATGTGTACTTTCCATTGTAGGGATAAATGATGAAGAAGTCAGCTGGAGATGCACGTTTATGATGAGCATGTGAACGTGTAGTGATAAGAAATGTGAGGACCCTGAGTCAAAGTTTGGGTAGAGAACAAGCATTTCAGTCTAGGACTCCCCAATCTCTTCTATGCATATGAATCATCTAGGGTCTTATTAAAAGATAGATTCTCTTCATGGGTTTGAGACTCTGCGTTTCTAGTGAATGCCAAGATGGTTTTGAAGGCTCTGGTCCAAGGAGCAGAGACCGTGATGGTGTAGAATTTCTAACCCCTGCATGGCAGCTGCCAGATGTACAGAGAAAGGCAGCTCAGGTGGTCAGGATAAAGGTCAGTGACTTGGGCTTTTGTAATATTATGCTGATAAAATACTAAGCCTGTCATCTTCACAGGGAAAATAAATCAAAGTAGGCAAATGTGGAAATCACCTGAGCCTCGGGCCTTGCTAATTAGCATGTTCTCAAAACTCTAATTCCTTTGTTTTTTGCCTGCTCTACTGAGGGTGTCATGTCTTACAGTACTGTAAGAAAAGAAAACAGAAAAACATTTTTTGTAATAATTTACTGTCTCCAAGTAGAAAGGAACCGCATTTTGGTTTTTTGATATGTACTGACTTTCTATCCGCAAGTTTGTCTTAATTTGGTTCCTTCATTGAAAGGAGCTGTGCAAGGAAGGCTCTGGATTATAAATAAGAAATAGTAGGGGTAAATGATTATAAAAGAACTTCTGGAAAGTTTCAGAGGACACATAATTCTCTAGCTCAGAACTGATGGAAGGCAGAATTCAAGGAGAGCAAGGCAAAGCCAGTGTTGTGTCACCTGTTACCACCATTAGGAGCCTGATCCAGGCTCCTAATCAGTTACTTGGAAACAGAAATGACTCTGCCTTTGTACGTGTCCCTCACAACTTAGTGTCTGGCAGTCGCATGCCATTGGCTTTTCTTACACTTCTTTCACTACCTCTACTTTGCTCTCACTTTAGTCTACTTCAGTACAGGTTAGGACCCTGAATCCTGCTTCCCTTGGAATTCCCTCCCAACAGAAATGTACCCTACAGAGAACCACTCCAACTAGTCCAAATATAGACAACCTGTCAATCCATACAGAAATAATTATGCATAAAAAATCTGAGAATTCAAAACAATCACATGGGATGACCTTGTAATTTCCATAAACTGGGTATCCTTTAAGGTTGAAGTGAATGGAACAGATGTGAGTTCTACACTGGACATGTTGAAATGTATGGTCACCTGATAGGTGTAAGGGCTTTCAACAGGGGTGATAGAGGAAGTGATTAATTTAAGACAGTTGCAAAAGTGAATTCATGGATCTTCCCTCAAAGTTCTGAGTTAGATTGTGCTCATCTGCTCCCTTTAAGAGAGCTGAGTTCCTCTGTTTGTAGTTTTTTTTTAACTCTCAGGAATTTTGGCATAGGTATTTGTGACATTTTGGTCTCAGCAATAGATTGCTTGTGGTGGCCTGCACCTCTTCTCCACAGCCTCTAACTTACTTGGGTTCAGGAAAGTGGATTTGTGTGCAGTCACAATCGCTGTCTCGGTTTGTGACTGCAGGGCTCCTCAGGACTGTGTAGCTGATGAGGGAAACTGTCCTGCAACCCAAGAGTGAACAGGAGCAGGCGGCCTCAGGCTGGAGACAAAGTGAACAGTCCATTTAGAAAGACAGAAATAAGCCAGAATCTTGTTGAGCCGCCAGCTCAAGCTTGTACCCAGCTCCAGACTTTTCATTTATTTGAGCCAATAAATGTTCTTTATGTCTGTATGTGTGAGAGTAAACCCAATCGGGTTTCCTGCTTTTACGGTGGGTCCATCTGAACTATACAACCTCAGTTTTCATAGTGCGCCATATTGGGTCCTGCAGCTCTCTCTACAGTGGTTTTTGTTTCAGCTATCATGGTCAGCTGGTCAACCATCTCCGTATTGCCCACACCAAATTAGAGAAAGGAAAGTTTTGGAGAGATTTGCTTTTTCTCACCAGGCTATAATAATAAGCTGTCTAGTCAGTCAAGTGCCCAACCATGAACCAATTTCCGAGACGGAGAAGAATCACTGTCTCCTCTGAAGATCTGTCTCAGTTTCCCTTCCATGTCTGAACCAGTAGGATATGGACTGATGCATCTTTAGGATTTATATTCTACATTTATTATCATTTTTGCTTTTTTTTCTATTTTTCCTCAATCACTGACCTGAATTTCTTGAGCTGAGAATTGCCCTAATGTACTCTGCTAGCATTTGAACTATCCTTTCAGATGCCACGCTCTTGATGGCTTATAACAGTGGACGTTTATTTGCCCCACTCTGGAGGCTGGAAAGCCAGAGTACACAGCACTGGCAGATTTGGTGTCTGGTATGAGGCTCAGTTCCTGGTTCACAGGTGACCATCTTCTCACCATGTCCTCACAAGGCAGAAAGGACAAAGCAGCTCTCTGGGGTCTCCTTTGTAGGAGCAATGACCTCATTCATGAAGGCTGAGCCTCACAACTAAATCACCTTCCCAAGTCCCACCTTGGAATGCAATCCCATTGGAAAAGAAGTTTCACCATATGGATTCAGAAGGGACATAAGCATTCAGTCTATAACACTCACCTTTTGTCTAAACAATATCTACAAAGAAAAAGTGAAATTTAAATTCTGGAAAACTTTCTTTTTAATTTTTGTTCATTCCCTTTGCAAAGCAATTATTATTACACTGCATCCATATCTGATGACAGTAAGTTTAAATGGATCAAATTATTGCTCTTTAAAAGCAATACCAAAATTTCCTAAGATATGATGCATACTAATTAAAGTTCAAGGAGCCTTGGGCAAGAAAAAAGGATAAGCCACTGCTTAAGTTATGCAAAAGTGTATTAAATATTCAAGATTAATTAAAATCTAGAGAAAAAATTTTAAGGATGCCATTTAAGTTTGCATAAAAGTTAATGCAGTCATTATGAAATGTTTGCTATCAAACTGGTTTGATGAATAAGAAAAGTCAATTAGTTACATAGTGAAATAAGAGTTAATTCACGTTGCTCTATGTATTTTTTATTACTCTGCTAAAGTCACTTATAACTTCATAGTAATCACATAGCAGTATGCATTGTTTCAAAAAGTGAAGGCATGATTGTATGGTATTCATTTATTTTCTAAAATAAATAATGTTGCCTTAAAATCCCATCCTGATGATTTCTTCAGTGAAAGTTTCACTGTGAAAAACCAGAAAACTTCATTTCTGGTGCTTTTACTTCAGTAGAAGGAAAGGAAGTACAACTTTTACTAAGCAGGTGGTTCCTGGTACATGAAACCTTGATTAATTATCTGTGTCAATAATGCTGCCAACGTTCTTATTCTGGCTTGTGACATTGACTCTTTTTCTCAACTCAGAACATCCCAGCCAGAGTGTAGACACTGATATGCAGGATGCTAAGTAAGCCAGTATATCTGCTCTCATTTATTATTTTTAAGGCCATCATAAAGTAGAGGAAATTGTTTCTAGAATATCAGTGTAAAATTGCAAACACATTTCAGTTAGGATAAGGCTTTGTATATTGACTGAGGGAACAAATCTGCTTATAGCATATTTTTGGTATCAGAAAGGAAAAATTAGTTTCAATTTCAAACTGCATTTTGGATGGCAAAGGGGCTTTCCTAGTGTCACCTGTTAATACGAGAATACAACTTACTGAAAACAAAAAAGTCATTTCATCTGTAACAGAAAGTGGGTCAAGTTAATGTTCTTCTTTACTGCAATTTCAGAAAGGAACAAAAGGTAAGTAAACAGTGCCAGGTAATGCCTCCCAGCATAGAAACACCAGCTCTATTCCCAGTGTACAATGAAGTCTCAAAGAGGTCTCACGGACAGTGTGTCTCATGGTGCGTTAGTTCACTTTCCATAATTACAAGAAAAAAAAACTGACCTGATAACTTGTAAGAAGGGAAGGTTTGTTTTAGCTCACAGCTTCAAAGATTTCAGTCCATGGCATTCTGGCTTCTTTGCTTTGGGACCTGATATAGAGCATCACAGTTGGGACCATGGCAAAATTCATGGCAGCCGACAGGCACAGAGAGGGACTAGAAGTGGCTGGTCCCTAAGTCCCTTCAAGAGCCTGACCCCAGCCTCCTAAAGTTTCCGTCACATCCCAGTGGCACCAGGGGTTACCAACCAAGCTTTTAGCCTGCAGGTTTTGGGGGGATGCTTATCCAAATTATAGCAGATGGTGAATGAATCAAAATTCTGTTAAACCCCATGGTGCAAGTGCTTCTTATTAAATGGGCTCAGAAATACTGTGGTTTAAAACATGTTTCCTGAGAAGAAAATATATTTCGTCTATGAAGAAAGATTTCCCCCAACACCAGTTTTACTAAAAATTTCCAGCAGCTTTCAAATATCGAATCCATAACCGCTGTGGGAGAGCAGATGCGAACGAGTAAATACAGAGTCATTCCAACAAACAGACCCAGAGTAAGTGTTGCTCTCCCAGGGAGAAAAATCCTCCTCTTCACTCTACCTCCTGCCTGTCTGCCCTCCCCTGGCCTGCAGGCAAGGTCCCTGCAGCTTTCTGCTTCCTACCTGGAGTGGGGTTACGTGCAGGAGTGCCCTGCCTACCACCTGACGTGGGACCCCCACTGCTCCCAGCAGCATTTTCAGCTGTGTGAGCCACAGAGC
Organism: Dolichotis patagonum; assembly: GCA_004027295.1. Classification (NCBI taxonomy): domain Eukaryota; kingdom Metazoa; phylum Chordata; class Mammalia; order Rodentia; family Caviidae; genus Dolichotis; species Dolichotis patagonum. The sequence goes on from PVJX010009785.1 coordinate 52,008, forward strand.
TGCAGAGACATGGCCAAAGTTACCTGAGACGCTTTGTGCTGATAGCTGCAATATTAAAAAGGACAAAAATATGCGCTCTGTACCTTACACTGCAGTGTAATATCTGGCCAAATGGCACACTTTTATTCACAAATTTGCTGTTTTCAATTAATATTACAAGAGAGACCAAGAGAAAAGAAGACGGCAGAGGTGAATGCATTACTTGTGACTGAAGTCGATTTTTATTCTCATTAATACATGTTTGTAGTACATAAGTTTACATTCATCTTAGGGAGTAAGTGCCTGTACATACCAAGCTTGATTCCTTTTTTAATCCCTTCCCTTCCCCATTCGCCTCCCTCTTTCTGTCTCTAAATACCCCTTTCCCCCATTTTCATTCTTCTTATTTTTAGTTCACATTTAGCACATTTAATGTTTGCGTTCATTATGGATATTTGGTACATGCACATGACACACATTATCCTCCTTTCTTGTCCCTCTGCCCTCTTTTTTGGTCTCCTGGACCCCTTTCCATTTAGACAATATCTATTTCCCTGTTTCCATCATGTATTTTGCTCTTCATTTCCCTTATTCAAATGAGAGGTAACATGCAGTGCTTAAGTTTGTGTGTCTGATTTATTTCACTGAACACTGTATCTTTCAAGTGTATCCATTTTTCCTACAAAGATGTCAAATTTGTCCTTCTTCATAGTGGAATAGTGTTATATTATATATCGATGCCACATTTTCTTTATTCATTCCTCTGTTGATGGGCATGTAGGCTGTTTCCAGGCATTAACTATTATCAGTTGTGCAGCTGTAAACATAGGTACGCATGAACTGGTGAGGTCGGATGTCTTTAAATCTTTGGAGAAGCTACCTAGAAGATGAAGAGCTGAGTCAAATGGTATTTCTAGTCTTAGTTCTTTGAGGAGTCTCCATATTGATTTCTAGAATGGATGCACTGGTTTACCTTTCCACCAACAGTGCAGAAGTATCTCCTTTCCACCACAGATAGGCCAGCATTTGCTATTATTTAATAACTTGATGATTGCCATTGGATTTAATATTTGTCATGGACTTTTTTGGAAGTGTTATTGTACTTGCTGGAAGTACAGGTGATGCACACACCCTGCTGGAATTGCTATTATATTGTCTGGGAACATGTTTGTCAGTGTTGGCTTCCAGCACCATTGCATTCAATTCAAAGAGCATTCTTGATCTGGCCTCAGATTCAGGGCAGGCTGTTAGAATATATTAAGAGTCAAAGCCCTAAATCAATCATTAGTGGTGAGCCTCCTAAAATTCTTTAATATGAGTGCTGTCAGCTCATCCTGACACTCTGCCACCTGCTATGCAAAATAGAACTTAGACTAAAGAAGTCAAATGTCCTTTCCTACCCAGATATCTTATTGAGTGAAACTTAGAAGCAAAAATTCTACGATATTCGAAGATACAAATTAAGCTTTGTGAGTAATCTCAATGTTAACTCTTTAGACACGAGAGAAAAAAACCCTAAACTTGCTAATAGCATAAATTTGCTATAATATAAATCACACCATTCATTTAACTATATATTGTTAGAAATAACAGCAATAATCTACACTTGCTATTTAAGTCCCCTATAAGAAGACTGTATGTCAAACTGTCATCTCCACTGAGATGTTGTAAAAAATATTCCTCCAGCAGGGCCAAGTCATTCTAATGTGTTAAGTATCAGATTTTAGAAGCATTCTTTGGTGATGTGAATAAAAAATAACCAAGGTACATGGTGAATACCGTAATTGGGACTATTAAAGTGAATTCTTTATATTAAGTAGTGCAGTACTGTCAAGAGGAATAAAATGAGACAAAAGTGAAGTTAGAAGTGAGATGAGTTCAGCAACCTTCCTCGATATTTCCAGAGAATTAAGTACTTCACTCATTTAAAAGTTGTCTTACTTACTTCTCTCACAGCTGAGACACAATATCTAACACCCAAAGTTAAAGGCGTTGAGGTTTATTGTAGCTCACGGTTGATAGAGGATTTGGTTCATAGTTGGCTGGCTCTAAGCAGGGTGGCACAGTAGACAGGCATCTCAGAGGACAAACAGTCTTTGGAAAAGCAGGGCAGACAGAAACCAGCAAGCATGTAACAACAAGCACGAACAAGAAACCACTCTCTTCATTCTGTCTCTTGTATCTTATCCAGGCTACTGCCATTAGGGTGGGTAGCACTCACATCCCTAATCCTAGCATCCCAGGATGAATTGGTCCCAGCATCACACACTCTAGATCGAACCACCCCTGAAAAGCCACACCTATGACCACATGAAATTTTAGGGTCACAGCTACACACAGCCACATTAGCAGTATTTATTGCAGGCAAGGAAAGGTACCGACCTAAGAGGTACAGTGAAAGATACTCACTCATATTTACAGCCTCGTTCTCTTGTCTTCCACAACAGGTAGCATCCCATTGGCAGCTGGCATGCAGGAAAGCATGCTTGAAAGTTACCTGTTCAAAAAGTTATTTAAATTGAGGCACTTTAAAGGAATCATGAAGTTCTAATATTATATTCATTTTCTAAATTGATTTTCCATGGCACCTGATTAACCTTAGGAAATGTCAATTGTTTTACCCTGCACTAATAAATATTAGATTGAGTGATTTCTATCAGCAACAAAAAATTCTAAAGGCAAACTCGGTTGCAAACATGGGTTCCTAAGTGAGTGTACTCCAAAGCTGTATCAATATTTGTAATCTGGTCATGAGAATAAAAAATTTATGACAGGAAGCAGGTGAAGAAGTGTTTTCTCAGTGCTCATGCAGGATAGCAGATTATAATAAAATAATGATGAGAAACTATTCCAGGGTAAGCTGTGCAATAAAATACAGAAATCCATTTAAGAGGACACATTAGGAATTGCTACTGCAAGAGCTTGAGTTTGACCTTTATGAATTATATATTATCACTGTTTTGAATTAAGCTATTACTGCCTCATTGTTATTTTGGCAGCTACCAAATGAGGAAAGCAGTGTTTAGCATCAGTGAAAATGTTATTTTAAAAGTTCATTTCCACCAAGAGTATATTTTAATAACTGTGTTTCTGGTATTACCTCATCCATGTAATGCAAAAAGCACTGAGATTGGAAAAAAAAAGGAAAACTGTTGTGATAATTTGATAGAGAAATATTAATAGATAGTAGACATTACACTTTCTCAATAGATGATTTTTTAGTATTTTTGAGACAGGGTCTCGCTACGCAGTGCAGGCTGGTCTTGAGGTCACTCTGTAGCCCAGGCTGGTCCCAAACTTGCAAAATCCTCCTGCCTCAGCCTCCTGAGTACTGGGATTACAGGCATGTGCCACCACACCTGGCCTTCTGTATAGAATTTTTCTAATGAAAAATTATCAGTATTTCTGTTTCCTCAGAATATAGTTAGAGCATTAATCCTCCACTTAAAAATATTAACATGTAAATACAAATAAGTAACATATTTACCCACATGATCTAAATTACGCAGTTAAATTATATGACTATCTGATATGTCCTAGTATATGTAGGTGACATATATATGTGTGATTATGTAAAATTTGGTATATATGCTATTAAATAATATATATACGGATTATGTACAATTTGATATATATACTACTAAAAATAAATATATTTATGTAATATTTATATAATACATATTATAAATATATAACATATCTAAATATATAATAATCTGTAATACATTATACAAAATTATACAATATTTATATCTATAATTATATAATATAATGTATATTTAATATATCTAATGGGAAATATATATATATATATTCTATGGCTTTTCAATCCTCTAGTGAAATTTTTACCTTGATAGCACCCTGGAGTTATAGTAATTTCATAACAAAGCATAGCTAAGCAGACACTGCTTTGACCCTAGCAGCTGCAACCTCATATAAACTGAGAGGTGAGCTCATTAAGATTGCTAATACTGCCACTACTTAAGCAGAAAACAGTCACAGATAATTACTCACACTTAATTGCACCTGAACGTGGAATATCTTCTTTACTTCGGTGATCAATCTGAATTGTGCAGAACTGAGTGTGGTAACTATGAGAATTACCTCCTGTGGAATTATTTTTGTAGTAAAGGCAGTTTCTTGAAACATTTTAAAGTCTTTCACATATTTGCTATAAACTCACAAAATTCTTTTTCTCTACTGCTTTGAAATAGTTTCCCAATTGCAAATATCTAATGGTGATTCTTATGCACAAAGGTACCATATGAAAGTTTAGAAATTTCATAATTTTGACTGCTTTGTTATAAATCATTTGAAAACAAGAAAGGACTGACTGACTTTACTGGCCAGGCTAGGAATGGCCACAGATGCTTGCACTGAATAAAAGTGACTTTAAAGTCAAGTCACCCTCAGACTCTAATTGCCTTGTATGATAAGTTGAGTTATGCAGATTTTTTGGACTAATGACCTTTTCTAATTGCAAGTCATATAAGGAAAAATAAAAGGCACTCACTGATTACCCTTCAGCTCCCTATCCAATTGTCTGAGTTTTTGTGAAATGCCTGTAGTTGTTATGAAAGTCATAGATTTTAATTTACAGGAATCCTTTAATTAAGTTAGTCTTGCTACGCTGATTTTTGTCCCAAAGATCATGGACTCAACCAAGCATTAATTTATATACCCAAAGAAGAATCTGATTAAAATAATAGTGAACATATATTTCATAATAGTAATAATTATAAAGCACGTACTACTTATGTTTCTGGAAGCAGAATATATCTATAAAAAATAAACAATTTTCTAAGCATCCCCTTTGTGGAAATTTATAGATCCTTAGTCTATTACTATATCGGCCTTGCAGATTTTAATTCCTGGTTCATTGCCTCATGTTCCAGTAATTATCCTGCCCTGCTCTTTTGAAATTTGAATATCTGCATAGGGTAGACCACTCTTTCAATAACCCTGTCCCTTTATTATCAGCCTCCTCACTTGTCTTACCCAACAACGTGTCTTAGCCATTTAATCTCAAGGTCGTCTCTTGGACCTGAGAATAATTGTGAATGACAAGCACTCCATAATTTTGCCACCCATTCCCTCCAATCTCCTAAATAACCCATAAGGAAAATATATTTCCCTTCCAGAAGAGTTGTTCAGAAAACGCCAAGGCAGTTCAAGCCCCACTTTCCAAGAGTTTCACATCTTGCTGGAGCACACCTGTGCTGATTTGGCTCAAAGTCAACTAAATCACCCTCGACCATGAGGGGCACCCTGGTACTGCAAATCTATATTATGGCCCTGCTGTCTCTGTCCCTTTATCTTCCATTTATCTTCCTCAGCTGTTGTTTCCAGTTCAATCAAATTCTAATGTATTTCATTGTTCCCTTTTAAGTAGCAATAATCTTTGCTTCTGTTTTCTTTTACCTCACCATTTGAGGTGAGGTAAAACGGGCTTTCCTCCCTGCCAGAAAAGCCCTCACCAGATCCTCACCAATCCGGACAGTGCTGAATTCAGCGCAGGAATTTTCAGTGTTTACCTCAGATCATCAGCTGCTTTTGAGCCTGATTATCCTGTTTCCTGAAACATTCCCTGGTGTCTCTCTGACTCTGTCTCTGTTTCTGTATGTCTCTTTCCTCCTCCTCCTAAATGTCCCCCTATTTCTTATGTTTTTTTTCTCATGTCCTCCCCTCTGAGCAGTGGACATTCCCGAGTTTCAGCCCTGAGTCTCTCTTCCTGTCCCCTCTGCACCTGCTCATAGCAGACCTCAGCCAGGCTCAGGTTCTTTCCCTGCTTTTCACAGCCTTCCCCTCCAGCTCCGCCCTGTCCATGGAGCACTAGGCCTCAACTCCAGGCATCACAGTCTCATACGCATCTCAAACTCTTTGTTTCTACAGTCAAACTGTCATTGGAAATAAATCTTCCTCCCGTAGGTTTCTCCATCTCAGAAAATGTCAGATTTATTTATCTATTTGTTCAGGCCCCAAACCTTAGCTTTATCTATCTTTCCCTTGCCCCTCACATTAAAATTCTACTTATCAACAGAGGCCGTGCCCTCAATATATATTCAGAACCCAATCACTTCTCCTGATCTTCCCTATTCCACACCTGGCCCATTCATCGCATGGACTGATGCAATAATTTTCCAATTGATCTTACTGGTCTCACCCTTGCTAGGTCTCCCAAGTCTAATTTCAGTTCAGCAGTCGGAGTGATGTAGTGAAAGGAGATGTTTTTATAGCATTCCCTGTAAAAGCCAAAGGCCTTACAAGTGGAATTATTTAGAAATTATTTTTGTTTTTAAGATGATGGAAGTAATGCATATGTCTTAGTTACTTTTTACTCATCGCTGAGACAAAATATCTGATGCCCAAAGTTGGGAAAGGAAAGGTTTATTTCTTACAGTTTTTGGAGGTTTCAGTCCATACTCAGTTGGCTCCAAGGCAGGGTGGCATGGCAGGGCCACAGTTCATAGCGGCTGCAAACAGTAAGGCGGAAACCTTCGAGAGAGAAAGACACACCTTCTTCCTGCCATTACATCACATCCTGGCTCCACCCCCTAGGAGGGTGTAGCACTGACACCATCAATCCAAGCACTAGACAATGAACCAATCGCAAATGTATAATGCAAATACATGAGGCCTGGGGGCCACCGACATAAACCATGACAGCATATTTCATGGAAGTATTTCCACACTGGGAAAAATCTTTCTGTTCTTCTTACCCTTTCACATAGTGAACACAGCTTTGAAATAATGATTGTCCAGAGTTGGGATTACCTGGGTAGGTACTGAGAATGAGGTGTTTTTAAATTGTCTTTACAGCATTATCTTTGTCTTTTATTTTATGATCTCTTATTATGGTAAGGAAAGAGAGTTACTTGTTATCACTAGTCGAAGCGTTCTTATGAAAATTTCCTGTGACAAAACTCTACATTTCGATCCAGGTGTGGTCATGCATGCCTGTAATCCCGGAATCTGGGAGGTTGAGCAGGAGGATTGTTGTGAGTTCTAGACCAGCCTGGGCTACAAAGTGAGCTCAGAGCTAGCCTGAACTGAATAGTGAGACTTTGTCTCAAAAAGACCAAAAAAAGAAAACCCTCCAAATCCCTGTAATTCTTTACAACCCATCTAAATAATCCACTCAACTTTCTTGAAAATATCTATAAACATCCTTAGATACTCTTTGATTTGAGCAATCAGCTCCAATTAAGTAGTCACCTGTCTGCTCTTTCCCTATTGTCAAAACCATTTAAATGGAATTTAGAAGGCCACCTAATTTCTGAATCTTTTTTAAAAATAAGTTTTTTTATACCTCTTGCCTCCAAAGTAACTTCCAATACCTTAGTCTGTATACCCAAGAAAGGATAATTAGAAAAATATAATAATAAAGGATAATTAAAAAGAGAAGGTGACCCATTTAATATTAACTTTGTGTTTGAATAATATTAACTTTGTGTTTGAATTTCTTTTATCAACATTTCTGATTGAGGGAAATTTTAAAGTATAATTGGTCTTTTGGTACTTGATTTTATTCTGGCCCTCAAAGATTTGAAATGGTGCTTCTGATCTAATCTTCCATTGCATATTTATTCCAACATTAGGCAAAATTTTACAGCTCAAATATTTCAATGGTAATTGGCTTCAGATGCAAATACATGAACTCCTTTTACTGCAGAGGACTTATAAAGACATAGTATAGAGTT